>CAAE01014997.1:1013372-1174762 GCA_000180735.1 Tetraodon nigroviridis
TTCTAAAAAGGTAAAATGATCATTGTATTGCTTTTAAGCTCATGGTCATATGGTTCCCAGCTGCACCCATGGGAACACGTGTGTTTGAGAGCTGACTCATTAGGAGGAGGAGGAGGAGAAGGAGGTATAGGGCAAGTCCTTCTTGTACAGAGCATCGCTGGCGATCTTGGCCGAGTTCAGGGCCAGCATGACCAGAGGGTCGTCATGGATGCTGCGAGCACCGATGTGGTGGCCCACCTGCTTACGGTAGCCTGTCTTGTACTTGTACTAAAAAGAGGGATAGAAATGCAGATGTAGCTTAAGGTTAAACATTTATCAACAGTGTAAAAAACAAGTCAGTACAATAATAGGCTACGTACATCGCTGATGATCTCCCTCCCGTGTTTAGCAGCAATAACAGAGACGGCATCAGCCTTGAGGTCGTAGCCTTTTCTGAACATCTCCTCCACACCTTCCCTGTAATATTTCTGAAAATAGAAATTCAAAAAGTCATATCATAAATAAAACTCAAATACAATCTACTATGCTAAAGATTCTGCTACTGTCTGTATAGAGTTGGAATAAAGACTGAAACCCACCTTGCTAATGTTGTAAGCATTTGTTTTAGAAAGCAGCAACTCAGGGATGTCAGGAGTCATGTGTATCTTGACCTTGTCAGCCTCCCAAGCAGCAATGTAGTTTTTCTGGGATTTAAAAGAGAAATAGAATAATAATCTTTAAAGAAAATTGAGGGCAATGTGAAGACATTTCAAAAACAAACGCTACCTTGTTGATGGTATCAGCATTTGTCTTGGCTAACACCATGGGCATTGATTCCATGTCAACTGTGTACTTCAGTGTGTCTGGTTTCTGCCTATAGAGACGTTCACTGAGAATAGCTGAAGCATTCTTGGCCTTGGTCACATCGAGCGACCCAATAGGGACCCAACCAACTCCTCTGATCTCATCCATGTCAGCTTTATACACAGCCTGATGGGAAAAATGCAAGTATTTGAAAAAAAAAAAAAACAAGCAGACTCAACACAGCTTTAAACAGGCGGTAAATCTAAAAAAGATTCTCACATCACTCTGAAGATCATAGGCTTTCCTGGCCTGGACCACGTCGTTGGAGTCTGGAAGGCAGGTCCAGTTGTGCAGATGAGTCCGGTAGTTGAAGTCGTTGACTTGAATCTGGCATTTCTTGGCAAGCTCGAGACTCAGCATGTCCACGGGCAGGTTGAACTTGGTCTTGGACTTGTTGAAGTCCTTCTTGTACAGAGCATCGCTGGCGATCTTGGCCGAGTTCAGGGCCAGCATGACCAGAGGGTCGTCCTGGATGCTGCGAGCACCGATGTGGTGGCCCACCTGCTTACGGTACCCTGTCTTGTACTTGTACTGATTGGATTAAAGAATAACATCAACAAAAACATTAATGATTTTGTTTGTACAAAAACATGTCTGTGCTTTCTAAAGCCCAACAGCTTACATCACTGGCGATGTCTCTGGAAGCCCTGGCTGCGATGATGGAGATGGCATCGTTGCGCAGGTCATAGCCCTTCTTCTTGGAGTCTTCATGGGCTTGTTTGTACTTTTTCTGTAATGGAAAGGAGCATAATCATCTTTTTTTTACTGGTAATAATTAATGTAGTAACAATTTACTGATTTTTTAAAGTTTTTTTACGCACCAAGCTGTAGTTGACATTGTTTGCTTTGGCCAGCAGGACATCCATAGCATCAGGCATAATATGGATTTTGTCCTTCACGTTCTCCCATGCGTCAACATATGCTTTCTGCACACACACAAACACACAAATATACATTTAAAATCCTCAACATGACTGTAATCTACCCTAATTTAGCTGGCGGGATTGTTACTCTTTAGGCCATACCTTGTTCATAACCTGAGCATTAGCCTTAGCCAGCACCATGGGCATGTCTTCAGTGGTGCTTGTGAATTTGTAGTTGCTTGGATGTTGGCGGTAGGTTTTCTCACTCAGGATCTCACCAGCTTTCTTCACCTTCTCAACATCCAGTGAACCTATAGGCACCCAACCAACACCCTGCAACATCTTCAGCTCTTCCTTGTAAACAGCCTGAACAGGTACAAAAAAAATATCACTTGTGTAGGCCAACACTTTAAAACTCCTAACTTTGGGAAATCCATCAATAATGACTCATACATCACTCTGCAGGTTGTACGCGTGTCTGGCCTGGACCACATCGTTGGAGTCTGGCAGGCAGGTCCAGTTGTGCAGGCGGGTGATGTAGTTGGCGTGGTTGACCTGGATCTGGTTCTTCTTGGCCAGTTCAAATGCCAGCATGTCCACTGGCAGGTGGAACTTGGTCTTGGACTTGTTGAAGTCCTTCTTGTACAGAGCATCGCTGGCGATCTTGGCTGAGTTCAGGGCCAGCATGAGCAGAGGGTCGTCCTGGATGCTGCGAGCACCAATGTGGTGGCCCACCTGCTTACGGTAGCCTGTCTTGTACTTGTACTGTGAAAGAAAGAATAACATCAACAAAGACGTTCATGATGTAAAAATAAACGTCTGTGCTTTCTAAAGCCCAACAGCTTACATCACTGGCGATGTCTCTGGAAGCCCTGGCTGCGATGATGGAGATGGCATCGTTGCGCAGGTCATAGCCCTTCTTCTTGCCATCTTCATTTGCCTGTTTGTACTTTTTCTGTAAGCAAGTACAAGTGCCCAACGAAATACTGTCAGTCCAAATGATTAGTACTACAGGTAGCTCATACTTATTTTTATTATTCTATTTTTAACGCCATTGAAGAATAATTCTTTTCTTACCAAACTGTAATTGGAACTGTTTGCTTTGGCCAGCAGGACATCCATAGCATCAGGCATTACATGGATATTTATCTTCTCTTTTTCCCAGGCATCAACATAGGCAGCCTACAACCACAAAAAAATATTATAAGTTTGTAACATTGATCACTACAAAAAAAAGGTTTAATAGAAGAAAGTGTCCACTTGTTTTAACTGTAAACAAAACAATTGATGGATTATGTATCCATGACAAAATCACGTGATTGATGACATCATACCTTGTTCATAACCTGAGCATTAGCCTTAGCCAGCACCATGGGCATGTCTTCAGTGGTGCTTGTGAATTTGTAGTTGCTTGGATGTTGGCGGTAGGTTTTCTCACTCAGGATCTCACCAGCTTTCTTCACCTTCTCAACATCCAGTGAACCTATAGGCACCCAACCAACACCCTGCAACATCTTCAGCTCTTCCTTGTAAACAGCCTAAACAGGTACAAAAAGATTATCACTTGTGTAGGCCAACACTTTAAAACTCCTAACTTTGGGAAATCCATCAATAATGACTCATACATCACTCTGCAGGTTGTACGCGTGTCTGGCCTGGACCACATCGTTGGAGTCTGGCAGGCAGGTCCAGTTGTGCAGGCGGGTGATGTAGTTGGCGTGGTTGACCTGGATCTGGTTCTTCTTGGCCAGTTCAAATGCCAGCATGTCCACGGGCAGGTGGAACTTGGTCTTGGACTTGTTGAAGTCCTTCTTGTACAGAGCATCGCTGGCGATCTTGGCTGAGTTCAGGGCCAGCATGAGCAGAGGGTCGTCCTGGATGCTGCGAGCACCGATGTGGTGGCCCACCTGCTTACGGTAGCCTGTCTTGTACTTGTACTGTGAAAGAAAGAATAACATCAACAAAAACATTAATGATTTTGTTTGTACAAAAACATGTCTGTGCTTTCTAAAGCCCAACAGCTTACATCACTGGCGATGTCTCTGGAAGCCCTGGCTGCGATGATGGAGATGGCATCGTTGCGCAGGTCATAGCCCTTCTTCTTGGAGTCTTCATGGGCTTGTTTGTACTTTTTCTGTAAGCAAAAACAAGTGCCCAACCAAATACTGTAAGTAAAAAATGTTTTTTTCTATAAGTACAACATCCAAGTTTAATGTGCAACCTACATTAAAGCTAATATAGCCTATCATTATAAACATGTATGTTTATATAATCGGACAAATATAAAAGTTGTTTGAGTTTTTTACTAACCAAGCTGTAGTTGACATTGTTTGCTTTGGCCAGCAGAATATCCATAGAATCAGGCATAATATGGATTTTTGATTTGTCTTTCTCCCAGGCATCAACATAGGCAACCTAAAACCACAAGAAAAGCAGCTGTAAAAAACGCAGTGCTGATTGTTAACAACAATCTCTGCCAGAAGATTTCCATGAAGAGAGTGTCTCCCTGTTATAACTGTGAACTAAGTAACTAAAAGATTATGTATCCATGACAACTCTAGGTGATTGATGACGTCATACCTTGTTCATAACCTGAGCATTAGCCTTAGCCAGCACCATGGGCATGTCTTCAGTGGTGCTTGTGAATTTGTAGTTGCTTGGATGTTGGCGGTAGGTTTTCTCACTCAGGATCTCACCAGCTTTCTTCACCTTCTCAACATCCAGTGAACCTATAGGCACCCAACCAACACCCTGCAACATCTTCAGCTCTTCCTTGTAAACAGCCTGAACATGTACAAAAAGATTATTTTCAATTAAAGATGTGCCAACACCTTACAATATACAAAAAAAAAAAATCCATACATCACTCTGCAGGTTGTACGCGTGTCTGGCCTGGACCACGTCGTTGGAGTCTGGCAGGCAGGTCCAGTTGTGCAGGCGGGTGATGTAGTTGGCGTGGTTGACCTGGATCTGGTTCTTCTTGGCCAGTTCAAATGCCATCATGTCCACTGGAAGATGGAACCTGGTCTTGGACTTGTTGAAGTCCTTCTTGTACAGAGCATCGCTGGCGATCTTGGCTGAGTTCAGGGCCAGCATGAGCAGAGGGTCGTCCTGGATGCTGCGAGCACCGATGTGGTGGCCCACCTGCTTACGGTACCCTGCTTTATATTTGTACTAAGAAAGGAAGCATGAGAGGGAGCGTTTTTTATTATGCTGATCTTTACATATATAAATATAATAAATAGGTTAAAAGTAAGCATACTTACATCACTAGCAATACCAGTAGAGGCTTTAGCAGCCTGGACTGGAATGGCATCAACACGAAGATTATGCCCCTTCTTTTTGGACAGTTCGTTGTCCAATTTGTACAGTTTCTAAAAACAAAGGGAAGATATGAGCTAAAAGAACAATAATACCAAAAAAATTCCAGTAAGCGTGCTACAGGTGTGGCACCTGTGGTATAAAAAACAAGTAGGGAAAAATTTTTCTATCTAAACAATGTGTACCTCACTGTATTTGCTCTTGTTTTCTCTAGCAAGAACAATGTCCATTGAATCAGGCATGATGTGGACTGTAGTCTTGTCTTGCTCCCAGTCTTTAATGTAGGATTGCTAGAGTGAAAAAAAATGTAATTGACATTTTTAATGCAATGGAAGTTTAAGATATGTTGTAACTTTCAAAGGAACTCTCCTTCAGTACCTGGTTCATTATCTGGTTGTTGGCAGTGGCCAATGTCATATCCATAGAGTGCATGTCCTTGGTGAATTTATAATTACTTGGGTGCTGGCGGTATTTCTTCTCACTGAAGGCCTGTCCAGCAGTTTTTGCTTTCTCAACATCCAGCGAGCCAATTGGAACCCATCCTATTCCTCTAATGTAGTTCACATAGTCGCTCTTGTACTGGTTCTAAAGAAGAAAGAAAATCAGAAACCAAACAAAAACAAGCAGACATACCGTTTGTGGCCATTGTCTTTAAAAGACCTTTTATACAAACTTACATCACTGGACTGGATATTCATCGTTCGGGCCAACTCAAAGTTCATGGCGTCGGGGAGGAGAGCGTTGGTGTGCTGGATAGTCCTGTATCTGGCCATAGTCTGAGCAGCAGAGGCCTGCTTGGCGTGGACCAGACTTATCATGTCCACCGGGGAGTGATACTTCAGCTTGGACTTGTGGTAATCCTTCTTGTAGTTCTTGTCGCTCTGCAGTCGGGCCACCTCCATGTAGTGGACCAGCAGAGGGTCATCCTGGAGGCTGCGGAAGCCGACGTGGTGGCCTCTGGCTTTCTCGTAAGCCTTTTTGTATTTGACCTAGAGTTCAACAAACATATACTGCTGTATTAATAAGGTTTTAAGATATCAGGACTGCATAATTTTAGATGTGGCTAAAATACCACAACGGCCACTGACCACCACTGTTTAACTTACATCACTTGCGATAATGGTACTGGACTTGGCAGCCTGAATTGGGATGGCATCCACTTTCAGGTTGTGTCCCTTATTGGCCATCTTAACTACATCATCCTTATAGAGTTTCTGTAACACAAAAATTCAGATAAATATTTTTAAAAGTAGACGCCCAAAGAAGCACTTTAACAACAAAACTTTAGAGTAAATGACCTACATTGCTCATGATAAGGGCATTGGCTTTAGCCAGGAGAATCTCAGGCGCATCCGGCATGATGTGGACTGATGTTTTGTCATTTTCCCAGGCAGAAGTGTATGCTTTCTGTGAAGAAGACCAATAAATCGTTAAGACTCACATTTATGTCTATCTCAAGTACTCCTGCACTCAAAATTAAACATACATCACCTTATTCATGATCTGGTTGTTGCTAGTGGCCAGGGCCAAGTCCATGGAGTCCATCAGCTTACTGAACTTGAAATTGGATGGATGGGTGCGGTACTTCTTCTCACTCTGGATCTGGTTGCCATGTCTAGCAGTCTCGACAGCCAGTGAGCCAATAGGGACCCAGCCAATACCTCTGATACAGTTGTACCAGTCGGACTTGTAGCCACACTTGAAAGAAAATCACAAAATACTGTATGTTTTGGGCTCTAAATAAAGACAATAACAGATGATATAACCACAACAGGTCTTTAACCTCACACTTACATCACTGGACTGGATATTCATTGTACGAGCCAACTCAAAGTTCATGGAATCGGGGAGGAGAGCGTTGGTGTGCTGGATCTTTCTGTATCCGGCCATAGTCTGAGCAGCAGAGGCCTGCTTGGCGTGGACCAGACTTATCATGTCCACCGGGGAGTGATACTTCAGCTTGGACTTGTGGTAATCCTTCTTGTAGTTCTTGTCGCTCTGCAGTCGGGCCACCTCCATGTAGTGGACCAGCAGAGGGTCATCCTGGAGGCTGCGGAAGCCAACGTGCTGCCCTCTGGCTTTCTCGTAAGCTTTTTTGTATTGGAACTAAATTAAAACATAGACCAAATTAGATAAATCTGAATAGAAATAACCTTTTTAATACATAGAAATAAATACTAGTTTGTGCTCAGCACAATAAAGTTTACACACGTTGCTGGCAATATGCCTGCCTTGCTTGGCATGCTGGATTGGAATAGCATCAGCCTTCATGTCATATCCTTTGGCAATATCTTCTTGCCATTTGTGTTTGTAGTGACTCTGCAGATGGACAAAAACATGTCAGGACCATGCTTCTGTGCATGAAGAGTGAATCCATTTACAGAAATAAACAGAGTGTGTTCTCACTGTGCTTAAGGTTTGGGCATTGAATTTAGCCTGAAGGAACTGAGGGCTGTCTGCGGGCAGATTGTAGGTGTGCACAAACTTCTCTCCAGACGCTTTGTAAGAGGTCTAAAGGGCAGAAAGAGCAATTGTCAAGCAATTATTACTTTCAAACGGTGTAGGCTTTAGGCTAACATCTAATGACAACATCTCTGTTCTTACATTGTCCAGCTGTTTTGTGTTGCTCAAAGCCAAAGCCATGTTCATGGCATCGGTGGTGCTTGTGAATTTGAGCGTGCTGGGATGCTGACGGTAACCTCTTTCATCCAGGGCCACTTTAGCCGCTTTGGCATTCTCAACTTCGAGAGAACCAATCGGGACCCACCCAGCACCTTTAAAGTAATTCTTGTAATCTGACTTGTAGACATTCTGTGTCAACATAAAGAAAAAACAAGCATGTTAGATACCACAGGATCTATATTATTGAATTAATATTTACCCTTGAAATACATTGAAATAAAAGATGTGTTGGAAAGCTACACCTTGTTTTAACTAGAAATTACAGGTACCTATTTGACTTGAAATCAATATTTAGATCTTATGACTAAGATCTATTCATCCATTATTGTATCCTCTACATAATAATTAGTAATAATTCATGCTCTCGAAATGTGCAGAAATTGGTGTGGCAGGTTTTAACACATTAACACGTTGGTTTTAACAAACACTGAAGAAGGTCAAACACGTAACCTACATCACTCTGAATCTCCATCATGCTGCGGCACAGATGCAGGTGCATGTTGTCAGGGAGCAGCATGTACTGGTGAGGTATCTTTCTGTATCCGGCCATAGTCTGAGCAGCAGAGGCCTGCTTGGCGTGGACCAGACTTATCATGTCCACCGGGGAGTGATACTTCAGCTTGGACTTGTGGTAATCCTTCTTGTAGTTCTTGTCGCTCTGCAGTCGGGCCACCTCCATGTAGTGGACCAGCAGAGGGTCATCCTGGAGGCTGCGGAAGCCGACGTGGCGGCCCTTCGCCTTTTGGTAAGCCAGCTTATACTTGTGCTGCGTGCAGAAAATACGTATAAAGAAATTATCCTAATCTGCCAACAGCAAGAAGAAAAGGTTCGTAGTGCACCTATAACTCACATCACTGGCAATGTCTCTGGAAGATTTTGCCGAGACGATGGGAATAGCATCTTGTTTCACGTGATGTCCTTTCAGCAGGTCTTGGCGATGCGCATAGGTGTAGTAATTCTAAAAAAACAAAACCTTCAGATTCAAAAGTTCCAACGTTGATTGTATATAAAGACAAAAAACGTTGGAACTAACCTGGCTGACATTGACAGCATTGTATCTCGCTTGCATCAGTTCTGGAGCATCAGGAGGAAGATGGTAGGTGTGCTTATATTTCTCCCCACTGGCTTTATACTCTTTCTGCATGGTTAAGGGAACAGGTTGGTGAAAGAAACCGATGCTTTACATCAAATTTACAGAAAGGGAAAATCTACTTTTCCCTTATTCCCACCTGATCCAGTATCTTGGTATTAGCTTTGGCCAGTTCCATGACCATGGAGTCAGTAACACTGGTGAATTTGATGGTGTCGGGGTGCTGGCGGTACTTCTTCTCATCCAGAGCTGCAGCTGCTGCCTTGGCTTTCTCCACCTCCAGGGAACCAATTGGAACCCAGCCGATCCCCTTCACTGAGTTCTCATAATCCTGCTTATAGTTATACTTGGAAAACAAAAGCATTACATTGAAAGTGGAGAGTGATATCCACCTAAGTTAGGAATGTTAAGTTTAAAACCCAACGTACATTACTGGAATTGTAGTTCATGCTGCGAGCAAGTTCTAGATTCATTGAGTCGGGCAGAAGACAGTATTTGTGGTGGTGCTGCTTATAGCCAGCAAACGTCTGCACGGATGATGCGTGTTTGGCGTGGACCAGACTTATCATGTCCACCGGGGAGTGATACTTCAGCTTGGACTTGTGGTAATCCTTCTTGTAGTTCTTGTCGCTCTGCAGTCGGGCCACCTCCATGTAGTGGACCAGCAGAGGGTCATCCTGGAGGCTGCGGAAGCCGACGTGCTGCCCTCTGGCTTTCTCGTAAGCTTTTTTATATTGGACCTACGGTGACAATGAGACATCTCTAGTTAATCATCATTCAAATGGGGTTTTACGATTCTGTGGTTCAAACTTACGTCGCTTGCAGCGTGCCTGGCAGCTTTGGCTGCTACAATGGGGATGGCATCAGGTTTCAGGTCGTAACCTTTGGCTATCAGATCCTGCCATGCATATTTGTAATAATTCTGAAAGGAAAAAAAACAGACATACACAACAAGAAAATGATATATAATTATATTCCAGTACATAGGTTTAACACTAAATTAGACAACTACAAAGAATAACAACATATTTGATCAAAATAATGTATTTTAAAAAAACATCGCTTCCGATCTTCATGGCTTACGTTGCTGAAGTTGTAGGCATTGCACTTGGCTTGGAGGAACTCGGGTACATCAGGGTGCAGAGCGTACTTCTGATGAACTTCCTGCAGACCTTTCTTGTAAAAGATCTGCAAGGCAAATGGTTAAAGGCGGGAGAAGTCAGACCTGCGAGGCTTTTACAGACCGAGGAACTGGGCCTGAGGGAGACAGGCTTACATCACTCCTCTGAAGCTGGTTGACTTTGGCCTGCATCATGATGGGGTGATCATCGATGGATGTAAAGGGGATGGTATCTGGGTGTTGCCTGTACTTTTTCTGGATTAAAAAAAGGAAGTAAAGAAGATGACATAGTTTAAACCATTAAACGTTAGAAGCTATTGTTTGTGATAGCACACATACCTCACTGAGGATCTCAGCAGCTTTTTTGTTCTTCTCCATATCCATGGAGCCAAAAGTCACCCACGGGGCACCCTTGGTGTAGTTGTTGTAGTCAGACTTGTATTCATTCTACGATGGCGCAAAAACAGATGGAAGTGCTGTCAGTAAATGATACCTGCAGAAACGCACACATTTTAAAGTCCATCTGCTAAACACTGACATCACTCTGGATGATGTTGGCTTTCTTGGCCAGGTCCAACAACACACTGTCATAGGGGAGGTAGTAGTTGGGGTTGATGCGCCTGTACCCAGCCATACTCGCAATTCCCTGGGACTTCTTGGCCTGCGTGACTGAAATCATATCCAGGGGCGTATGGTACTTGGTCTTCATCTTTTCATAGGATTTCTTATATTCACGCTGTGGAGGTAGTAACAGATTGTTCAAAGACTTCCTGAAGGAGCTTAAACGTAGAGGCATGCACAGATCCGACCCCTTACGTCACTCTGGATTTTGGCCACGTGAATGGAGTGCAACATCTTGGGATCATCGTTAACGCTGAGGGCTCCAATCATCTGTCCCCTGTTCTTCTCATACTCCTTTTTATACTTAACCTGCGGGAAGAGCGAGTACTGTTATTACCACAGATAGAAAGTGAATAATATTGTACTCTTGCATTTGAAATTTGGTGACTTACATCACTGGCGATGTTAGAGTGAGCCCGGGCAGCGAGGATTGAAATGGCGTCGCCTTTGATCTCAAACTTTTTCGCTTTAGATCTCTCCCAATCGTACTTATAACAGTTCTGAAAGAAGGGAATTGTGACATCAGTTCAAGCTCTTGTTTCTATGATAGATATGAGCAAAGTTTTTTCAACGCTTACATCACTGAGGTTGAACGCGTTAACTCTGGACTGGATGAAGAAGGGGTAGTCTGGGGGTAGATGAGACTTGAACTTTGTTTCCTCATATTTCGCCTTATAGTTCAACTGCAAAAAGATGAGAGCATGACGAACAAGAAGTCAGACTGAATTTCAATCTGTTTCTGCTGCTCCACTCATCATTTTCTGTCGCTAGAGGACAGCCGTTCACTGTCAGGAGCAGCTAAGGCTGTCACTTGCAGCGCTTCCTCAGAGCCTGTCTGATCACAGGGTTTATTCTGGGCCAACTGAATGCCTGATGCTATTTATACAACGGTGGGATGGCTCTCCAGTTTCCATGGAGCCCAAAGAAAGACAGCTGGGCTACACACACGATTGGGCACATTTTAACATGACTGCACACGGAGGAGAGTTTAATCGGGAGTGAATATTGGCTGGACATTGTTGCGATAATAACAAGAACAAAAACAGGGAACGGAGATCAGAGTGAAGTTTCATCCCATCATACATACGTCACTTAGTTGTTGTGCATTGATGCCAGCTTGAACCAGAACGGGCGAATCCATCACTTGTGTAAACTTCACTTTGTCTGGATGTTGGCGATATTTTTTCTGTTAACCAAATGAAGTAAAAAAAAAACAAAACACTTAGCATACCAGAGAAAAGACATAAAATTAGAATTTAATAAATGGTTCTTAAATACACAAACACTACTCACATCTTTACAGTCTTCGAGTTTCTTTATCGCCTCATATTCAGGCGTAATTGTTTGAGGAAAAAAGCATCTCGTTTTTATGTCTTCATAGTCTGATTTATATAATTGCTGCAAGTTAAACAAATGCAAACGGCGAGGTTAGATATACTACAGTGGTGAATGGATATTGTTTCTGCCAATTGTGATAAAACATAGAAGAGTAACACCTCATTCTTCATTTCCTCAACTTTCTGGCAGTGAAGCATATACAGATCTTCATAGCTGCCAAGATAGTGGCCTTTCACCTCATTCTCATACTTATCTTTGTAATGTGCCTAAAAAACAGGAGTAGATGTTTATCACTATAAGGATAACGTCAACAGAGGTTTGAAAAAAAGCAATGTTTTGATTTCAAGGTGTTTCTCACATCAGTGAACTGTTTGAGTACGGAGTCCATCTGAAATTTGGGCGTTTCACAGTAGTTAATGCTGAATCCTCTGTTTTTCTCATAGCTATCCTTGTACACTTTCTGCAGAGAAAACATAAAAAATAAACAGCTCTGCTGCTGTAGAAACCCCACACGCAGAGACGGACAAGGACACGAGGAGGAGGAGGAGGATAGGCAAGGAGGCTAAACAGTCTGGTTCTAATCAGAAAGGTACCGCAGTCACAGAACATGCACATAAATGACAGTTAAAGAACCGCCATGACTACAGTTTTTCATCTTACATGAGACCGTCAGATACGTACATCACTGAGGATGGTGCCAGCGTATCTGAGCTGTCTGAGGAGAGGGTTCTCTGTTGCTGGGAGTGTGTTATAGTCAGACTGCGCTTTGTTTTTCTCATAGTCCCTCTTGTATCGGACCTGGAAGCCAGAAAGATGAAGAAGAAATTGAATGACAAGGGGTAAAAAGAGAAGTGGGATGTTTATCTACATGGTTGTTAAAATGAAATTGGGGTGATAATTAATGGAAGAAAAAAGAGGATGATGAAGATAGTATGTATTGTGTGTGTGTGTGTGTGTGTGTTAAAATGTGGGTGGATGGAGGGTAGATGGGGAGAATATTAAAAAAATAAGAAAAGTTGATAAAAATGAGAGGTGTAGGAAAAAAATAAGTGTGTAATTTTAGAAAGAAAAGGGGAAGATAAATATGTAAAGAAGAGAATGTGTGGGTAAAAAATGGAAAAATAAATGAGTAGAGAAGAATAAATGAGTTGTGTAGAGATATGATATGTGAAAGGGGTACGATAAATGTAGTGTATTAAAAATGAGAGTGGAAATATAAGGATAAAAGGTGAAAATGAATGTGTTTGTTTGTGTGTGTGTGTGTGTGTGTATATATAAGAAAATATATGGAAGAAGTAAAGGAATTATTGTGAGTGTAATAGAAAGGTGTATATGTATGAGTGAAATAAATATGGTATTTAGTGTAAAAAAAATGTTGTGTGTTTTTTATATGAAAATTGAAAGAAAATAAGTGTAGATGTGGGAAGATATTAAAAAAAAAAAAAAAAGATTGAGATGTTACAAGGGGGGAAAAAAGAGAAGTGGGGATGTTTATCCACAATGGTTGTAAAAAGGACCTGGGGGTGCTCATTCATGCCACCACCCCGCGGATGGTGACGCCCGTCTGTATTGTTGGTGTGTGTGTGTGAACATGTGGGTGGCGGAAGAGTAGCTGAAAAGCCTCTTCACCCACTCAGACAAGTTGCTACAACTGAAAGGTGTCGACACACACTCAGTGTGAGCAATTAGACAGAACCGAAGGCAGATCCCTCTGTCACGCAGCGCCTGTGTGGGTACAAAATGGCACCATCCCTGCGTCAGCGCAGACTCACTGCATTGAGTCACGCTCTGCTCTGAGACCGGGGTCAGCCCCCTGTCGTGTCTTCCACATGAGAGTAGACCAATAACCGATGCCCGATGCCTCTGTCTGTTTGTGTGTGTGTGTGTGTGTGTGTGTGTGTGTGTGTGTGCTCACCTCACTGGCAGCAGTACCGGCCTTCTTGTGCGTGTCATAGACAGGTGTCTCTGTCTGCATGAAATAAATATGGTCTTTCGTGTCCTCCCAATGTTGTGTGTATTTTCTCTGCAAATAGAAAGAAAATCAGTGTAGATGTGGGCAGATATAAAAAAACCCCAAAAAGCTTGAGCTGAAATAATACTGCTTGTGATGTTGCTGTTACCTCACTCAGGTTTTCCATGGCCACCCGGGCGGTGGCGATGTCAAAGTACGGAGTCTCGCACCATTTGCCTTTCACGTTTTTATTGTAATCTTCTTTATATTTGAGCTGTGTGAAACAGGAATAATCAGTGTTATGCCATGTATGAAACATATAAGCTTGTTCTGCTTGACAAAATGTCGCGCCAGCAATGACAGGAATCTCTGCAATTTCGGCCCATTGTTGGTTTTCCCCCTCAGGCTGGATGCAGGCGATGATATCAGACAGCAGGTGGACAGTTATTCTGAGCACTGCTCAGGGTTAGAGGGGCTCTGACGTCCCTGTTTCCACATGGATGCGCGGTGCAAGTTCAGAATTTAAACCTTTGACTAAGACATGTGCTACTGATTTATCTTCTGGACCTGTTCAACGTTATAACAGTGAATGAAAAATAAGGAAAAATCAGATTCTTTAAATCTGGAGCTAAAATTGAACATTAACAAACCCTGAGTCCAGCTGCCTGCTGCTAAAACCCCCAGAAAAACTTTTGTCAGATCATCAATTAAAGCAGAAACTAGTTGCCAGTTAACTCTTGAAATCAGGAGTTTAAAAACAGAGTTTTGGCAGAGCCGGGCTCTGGTGTCTTACATCGCTGCGCTGCTGGTCCACTGTCCTGGCCAGCACCACTTCAGGAGGATCAGGCAAGGAGGTGTACTTGGCCTTGCGCTCATCGTGGCCCTTCTTGTACTGGACCTGTGGGGTGACAGGCAGCAGGCTCTGAAACAGTACTGGCTGCCTCTGTGTGTCTTCACTGACTGGCGCCTCTGAACCGATTGTTGTTTTTAATGGAAGCGAAGCTGCCACAGATGTTACAGCTGACTCTGGGCAACTAAACAGAGCTCAAAATTAAACAACAACTCCTTTCTGACGAAAGAATCTAACTTACATCACTGAGAGCCTCCTGAGCCTTGGCCACCCTTTGCAGCTCAGGGCTGTCGGTGTAAGGAAAGAACATGGTCTTTTCATCCTCCCAGTCCGAAGTGTAATTTTTCTGAAGGGGACATAAAGCTGGCATGATTATTAAGCTCATTTTTGTCCATTTCCACTGTTAATACTGTACGTTTTAAAGGAAGTCAAGAATCTCTTAGCACATTGTGCCTACTTTGCTGTAATTAGCTGCATTCTTCACAGCCAGGACAAACTCAGGAGCATCGGGAGGCAGCAGGTATCTGTCCTTAGTCTCGTCCCACTTTTGTCTGTACAGAACCTAGAAGGTAAACAATATCATTAAAGCGTTACTTTTTTCTTTTTTAAATATTTTAGGTTTCAATGTATCTGTGGACTCACCTTGCTAACCAGCTCAGACATGTGCTTGACATGGGCGATCTCCTTGGCCTCGCCATCATACAAGCTTGTTGTCCGAGCCTTATTTCCCTCCATGCGGTATTTAACCTAGAACAATGTGTAATTCAATAGAACCACGTTTATTATAACAGTATTAGACAAAAACGAAAGGTGCTCAGATGTCCTCGGTGGTACCTCACTGAGCTGCTCCTGGGCCTTCCTGATCCGCAGCATTTCAGGAGTATCAGCAGTGAAGGCAGGAGGTTTCCCTCTGGACTTGTCGTACGCATGACGGTACTTGTTCTGGTCGGAAGAACAAGGGTAAATTCAAATGAATGCAGTGGTTTGAGAAGTAAACAACAAGCAGGAGAGAGGAAACGTTGCCTACATGGCTGAACTGCTCCAGCATCTTCTGACTGTGGGCCAGGTATGGAGTCATGAACTTGGAGGTATCCACCTTGACCTTCTTCCTTACCTGCCTGGTAGGCAAGCCCGCCTGGAGGAGGACAGAGAGCAATCGCCTTAACCAACGACCTGCACCAGGCCCTGTAGAGGCCTCGACTGCAGGAACCAAATGTATTTCAGTGCCAACCACTTACAACCTGGGTCCACTCAGCCATAGAGACACAATTTATTTTGCCATATTCACATTTCAACGGTGAGTAAAATGATGATAATTTGCTCTTTCTAGGAGATCTTCTAGAGAATATGTGTGTTGAAGTTTGCAGTCCTACTCACCTCTGATGAAGATAAAACAGAATGTAGTGCAAACTAGATTATTAAATATATTCCCATATGTGGGACTGGCATTGTTGCAGAAATATGGATAAATACGCCGCATGCAATGCTTCAACGGGGCAACTATCCTGCAGCATGTCTTAGGAAGTAGAACAGTAGGGAAGGAAGCCCCCTCCACATGATGGCATGACTGGCTGATTAAATACAGATCATCTACAGAGCTGTCGTGCACATTTTAAAGGGGTTTAGGGGTTTATAATAAAGCAAAAATGCCTTTGACAAAGCAGCCAGACAGTAGAATACTCATACGTGCATGCAGACACAGAGGTGGATGCATCGTTATCCTCCGCTGCGTCCCAGGGGACGGGGTGCGTTACCTGAGCGTGCTGAGTCTTTTGCTCAGTCACCGTCCTCGTTGTTATCTGCTAAACATATTGAAAATATAGAACACACTCTGGGATTTCAAAACAGGTGGAAGGAGAAACAGCAGAGTCTATTTTTAGGATTGAGGTTGATTTTTCCCAACAGCTCTGGGTCCTATTTAATCCCCCACGGACACCCTGGACCTGTAGCACTATTGTGTGTAAACAGCCCTGTAAAAGGTCAGAATTGGGTAACTAAAACATTTCTTTTCCTGTCCTGTGGTGGGCTGCCGACTTCGGTTCCGGGCTCTGTCCTTTTATTATTTATAGTTTTTTATTCCTAGACGCAACATTGCCATGCAGCCCAACGACAGTCCCGGTAGCTTGTTGGGTGAACCAGTTTGGCACCTCTGACAGGCCCAAAAACGCAGGGCAGTTTTAGGAACGGTGGAGTCCTCTTTCAAACCCACGGGTGATTATTGCAAAGCTCTTTACATTCAAACTCTCCTGCTTGTCTTCCAACCGTATAGCCTCCTCCATTCAGAAGGTTACAGGGTTGATTTTAGGGTTTGAGGTCAACAACAATAGCTGCTTCCAGTTCTCAGATAAGTAAACAAATGCTGCCTGACTGAATAATTCATTGATTGAATGGATGAATCTACACATTTGACCTTGACTGTTCTAGGATTTAAACGGAAACCATAGAGAACAAACAGCCTAATTCTATTTTTACAGGCATGGTGAGGTGCCACACAGTATTTGGGATACATATTCATAGACTCTATTCACCTATTCTAGCCTGTCTGACTGTCAGCCTGCCTTAATTGCACCTCTTTATTGGGTGTGGTGTTTTTCAAAATGGTAAATATCTATCAGAATTATAACCAGAGATGAGGGAAAGAACATCTCAATCATTTTGGCAAAACATCTGTAAGAGGCTTTAAAATCTGAATCTATCAGACGGGAGAGAATCACAGAGTTTCGAGCGTTCCCACTGGACACCAGCAACGAAAACAAAACTGTCCTTCCCTCCATCACACTGTTTTTTCACCAGCCAGCTCTCCTGAGCATTTCTTTTTTCCAGCTCCAGCTGATCTGAGGGCGGTTTGTGACACAGGGACTCATCTCGTTACAGGTTCACTTCTTCGTGCCTCTGCTGAACACCAAAGATGTCCGCTTCTAAATCTGCCTGGATTCCAGACCTGAATGCTCCGGATGTAACATTCCCTGATAGATCAACCTTTGGGCACTAATATTACTGGCTCTAACACAGCTGCTAATTTAGAGGCTGACCATATTTACAATGGTGGAAGTATCTTTACGTGTTCTCACTGCTTTATGACCAACAATGCTGTGATTCTCTCCATTCTGTAGATTAAATCAAAGGCCGTCTTACCAGGTACTTGAAACAATGCAACTTTTCTCCACAGTGTAAATGAGAGTAGTTGTGAAATCAGAGTGTACCGAAGATCTACGGTGTACTGGAGATTTACATCCTTCTGGTAAAGATAGTAAATCTTGCCTAAATTGATATTTTGTATGGGAATTAAATGACAAACTGCTTTTCGGTAGCAGGAAAACAGTCATTTATACTCCCCTATAAGATATCAGTGTTACGAGGGAATACAAGGCTAACTTTAACCCTATTTCACCAGGAAATATGAGATTAATTTGTTAGCCTTCTGCTTTCACTCTTCCATTCGACACTGACATGGAGACTTGCAGCAACACAATCATTTCAACAGAATTTATTCCAAATGCAGCCTGAAAACATCCACGGTGCCCGAGGTTAGATGTGAATCAGGAGATAAACGTGACAGAACAACGTGTAATCCAATCTACACGTGGATGCCGCTGCAGCTGAGGGCGCATTACAAATGACATCTCATCTCAACTACATCACATCAATAATAATAATAATAATCAGTAAGTTTGATACGCTGGAGACCACTGCAAATTCAGTGTTTTAAAAAGTTACCGTGAAATAGATAAAAGGTGATTAAAGTGGTGTCGTGAATGCATCGCTGGAGTCGGGCTACTAAATGTTGCTTTGGTGACATCCTCTGATCAAGCGCTTACGTTGAATTGATTTCACTCATGGCTGTCTGTTTTTGGTATTTCAAACAGGCTGCCAGTCTGCTACAGGATCTGTGTGCGGAGATAAACGGCTGGTTCTATGAACTGCTGACTGCAGGAGGTCATTAACTCAACTATTCATAGTTCCTGCCACTGGACCCTCAGTTCCTGCACCTCCAGTGACGCCATCTTTACCTGGGCCGCAACCACTAATTACAAATGGTAATGAAATCAAGGATTTTCTGGCGGATTGTGAGAAGACATTCACTTACCTCATCCACAATTCTCTTCCTCTTCTACTCTTTCTCCTTCCCCTCTACCTCATATTCCTCCTCATACTCCTCATACTCCTCATATTCCTCCACAACTGTCGTCATGCTGGGACGCTTTTAGTTCTACACACACAAAAAAACAAAGAAATGCTGGAGTGACACTTGAAAGCATGTGGCGAAGCCCTAAAACTTTAATAATGTCAGAGCCTTAAAGGTTCTACGGGAGTCACTGTAGCTTAGAAATGATCCGGCTGCTACTAGGAATCCCTTTTTCAAACAAATCGAAAATATTTGGAAAAAGCAACACTGCCATGAAGAAAGACACACAAATGTCCAAACGAAGCACGAGTCCTACCAGCACAAGATCCCTGCAGTATTTTCTGACAGTTAGGGCCGTCTCACTTGCCATCCACTAGGGTCTCAAATTGACTGTGATTTGCCCCAATCCTAAAAAGGCAAAACACTTTCAACAAAAAGAGACAAGTGCAAATGGATAATTAGAGTTAGGAGAGCACATTTAGGAGCTCAGACAGACGGTGGACTTTTAGGACGGGCCCCTGAACGTGTGCGAGACACCCCTCCTCCCTCGCTTGCCACAATACAGCTGAGGGGACGGCGGCCCCCGGCTGAAGGCTGGCGACAGCTGCCCAGCACCGCTCCAGCTATTTGACATGTAAGCCAATGCCAACGTCTGATTGGCCAACTCCCTTTAGCAAATGGCGATGCAATGCCTTCTGAGGCTGCAGGTTAAATATAGGATGCTACCAACTAGCTTTTTTTAGCATGATTGCTTTTACTTTAAAATAAAAGATTTTCCCCGCAAAGCGCCAGGAGGCAGGAGGTGGGCCCTCTAACCAAGGGCAAACAGTGCAGGGCTGGTGCTGCAAATAACAAAGGTAAAGAAGAAAAAGGTGAAGAAAAAACAGGTCACACGTCCAGAGTGCTGCTGAAAGGTCAGATGCATCCGAGGGCAGTTCTGGTCCGCAGTGATCCAACTCGGTTGCTGCGGTTCTGCTTAATTAGTTACTCCTTCAACGTGCAGCTTATTCCTCAGCCAGCTGTCCTCACACATCCAAATGGGATCAAAGGATGGAACGTCCAGCAGACGGAAAGCCATGCAAGGGTGAAGAGATCTGAGATATTGAGCTTTTTCTCCATTTCTTTGCTTACCAGGTATATTAAAGAATAACGGTCTCCCCAAGCCGCCAAAGACTCCCCAGCTTCCCTCCAGAGAAACGCTGGGCGACAGCACACAGCTGCACTTTCTACCCAGGTTATCATGTGGCCCAGGCAGCCAATCACAGCCCAGCGTTCTCAGGTTTCCAGATCTAAATATACCCAGGTGATCCTTTCGGTGGAGAGCACCTGTTGAGGCTAAGGCACCAGCGCGGTCAGGAGGGAGGCCGTGGAGCGCGGCTGGCCGCGGGGTGCAGGACACACCCCACCCGGTCCTCACCTGGGTGCACGGGCGTGTTTGCTGTGATGCTGACCATCACAGCTGTTTGTAGATCTCAGCCTCCGCCTCAGCGGATGCCAAATCTGTTGAGGTCACCGGTTGGCTGACCCTGAGCTGCAGCTCCGGACAAAACCGGGTCAACAAACAGCAACCGCGACAGGAAACATGGCCTTGACCCATGGCAGAACACACATTTGTTGTCTAATAATGCATCTCACCTCACTCCTGGAGTGTGAACTGGAACAAGTCTGCTCTCACTCTGCCAGGAGTGGCACACACACACACACACACACACACACACACACACACACAGATGGACAGCAGCAGCTGAGCACCTCTCTCTCGTGCTGAAGTAGGAATCTGGTCTTCTACCGTGCGCTGGATGAGGAGCAGCATCACCAGGGCTGAGACTCAGAAACGATGGCTTCAGAGCCCCAAAGGGAACTCAGGCACGGTAGAAAACTTCAATCCTAAAAGAAAATGAAAGAAAATCTCCTTCTTTCTGTTCCCATCACCTGGATTCGTTCATTTATCGGTTCTGATCGGTGATTTGGGGTCAAAGGAAGGGTCAACCCAGGCAGGGCGACAGCTGCTCTCTGCTCGTCACTGAGGTGGCTGACTGGGTGGGAAACTGATACCGTGGCCCTGCTTCAAAACATTACCGTCCCATCTGAGCTGCAAACGGGATCAGCGGCGAGCAGCGGCAGCGCTGGTGGATCTTCTGGCTTCACTGGGGTCAGACGGGCTCTACAGGAACCTTCATCATGGCTGATATGGGCCTCAAATGACCCTGAGAGCGTTGCTGAAAGCCTCAGGAAGGAGGCAGCATGACACCTGCGTCCCGGGGTGGGGTGGGGGGGTCTGAAGACGAGTCTAACACACACAGCTGCAGAAGAAAAACACCCCACCATAGAAGCTTGTGGCTTTTTTGTTGTGTTTTGAAGAAGGTACCTTCTACTACAGTAGTGGTGATCAGAGGACAAAACACACAGCAGTTGCAGAAATGACCTTTGGCCTTTCACACCGTTCACACCGGTCACAGAGCAGTCATCCAGACGTTTTGGCACTAATGCCTTTTTCTAAACGACACATAACAACAACAACAAAAAAGAACAACTCAGGCCAGGCAAGTCAAAGCAGAGAAAACGTCCATGGTGGGAACTGCTTCTTCTTATTTTTAAACTTTTTTGGGGTTATCTACCCCTCAGGAAGCTGCAGTACAGGCCTTACTTTTGTCTCTTAAACCACTACTCACATTTGTAAGCCTGCTTTCCCTCCTCTGTTCTCCCTGAATTCATCTTCTCTCTCTCTCTCTCTGGGTTCGTCTCTATCTTTATCTCAGGCCTGCTGAAAAGCAGCTCGTGGGATAGAATCTGCCTCCTCAAGGCTGAAAAAGACAATTTGAGCATCAGGGACGAAAGGCGAGACGTCGAAAAGATCATCCCTTTAGCCACCTGGAAGAAACTCAACTATGACAACGGTGGTTCACCTGAAACAGATAAACACTTTATTTCACTTCACCTTTGAAGACGAGGGTGAGCTTTTGATTTTACCCTCCTTTCTGCATGTTTCCGTTCAATCCATCCGTCCCCAATTGCACAAACTGTTGCAGGCACCATGTTAAAATACTGGGCTGTATACACAGAGGGCAATGAAAACCGCCACAGCCAGTCAGGTAATACTGCAAGGCCACCGTGGACTCACACAGCGTCGTTGTCCTTGTTCCCATCCGAGCCCAACACTTGGTCGCTCTCCGTTTAGCTGAAAGGAAAACCGTGCAGCAACATTTTAGTTAAATAGCACAAGTCTCTACAGTCCTTCCGATTCTGGCTCCAGAACAGACAAAATAAATTATCAGAGTGGATAATAGAAAGTCCCGGCAACGCAATGTCCACGTCCGCGTTGTTGCTGGAATCAGGAGAAGGTCCACCGGTGGCAGTCCCTCAATTCAAGCTTGTGTGTGGACGCAGGAAAAACCAGACAGGGGGTCCTTTGGGGCAATGTCAGAGGTCATCATCTCACACGTAGGCGGGACATCATCCATTCAAGACCCTGGCACAACCTGGAAAAGGGGGGTGACGAATGGAGAGGGGGGAGACAGGGGGGAGAGAGAGACAGAAACAGCAGAGTTAAGGTTGCGGCACAGCTTGTTTGGTTTTCTGTGAAGCAGAGGAGTGTTTGGGACGGGTGCTCTTCTCACCCCTCCCCGGTGAGGGCGCAGCAGGCCTGGATGTGCCACTGGTGGTCTTTGACCGACGTAAGTTGAAGGCTCTGGGAGATTTCAGCCACAGTCATGCAGCCTTTGACATCCTGCTTGTTGGCAAAGATTAACAGTCCTGCTTTTTTCAGATCCTGGAGGGCAGATGTGAGGAAATACACCACCTTTACTCTTCCAACATTGTAGACTCTTTATTGTTAACCTGATGATACAGCTCCGGCACCCATTCATGAAACCACGCCAGAGCATTTCTGTGGACCTACAATAACACACCAGCTATTTCTGACCACACTTACTTCATGCGCGAGCATTCTATAGAGCTCCTCTTTGGTGACAGAGATGCGTTCCCTGTCCGTACTGTCCACCACCACGATGACAAACTATGCAGAGAAAGAGACAGAAACAATAACAATTAACAGAAGATGTACATCAATGCAGCTTGACCTGACTTTGGTTTAAAATTATCGCCACTATATTGATGAATATACAGAGTTATATATACCTCACCACAACGGATATGAACAACATCCATCTTCAGCTATTTTAAACACCGTATCGGCAGTATTTTAAAAAACAACAACAAAAAACCCCTGACTCACCTCTGTGTTTGTGTAGTATGTGTTCCATGATGAGCGGAGGGACTCCTGTCCTCCGATATCCCACATCAAGAAGTGAGTGTTGTTGACCACGATCTCCTCCACGTTGCTGCCGATTGTAGGGGAGGTGTGCACCACCTCGTTCATCGAGCTGCAGTGTAAGTGGGACATTTAGCTCTCTATGTGGCATTTAGAGAGAAATTTACAGAAAATGTACAGAAAAAAGTGATTTTGGCGACTTACAACTGATAAAGAATGGTGGTCTTGCCAGCATTGTCCAGGCCCACAACTATAACTTTGTGCTCTGAAAGACAAAAGAGAAAACCAATGAAAAAGTGCTTCTGACGCCGACATAAACTCAGCAACGCAGCTTTTTTTTTTACAGATTCCTTATTAATGTGTTTGTGACTTTCCAAATCCAAGGGGTTGAATATAAATGACCATCTGTGACCTTGTGCATAACGGCGTTTGTATTTATTACAGCCTCGGTGTGTTATTATTGCTTAATATCAACTTGATGGATGTTAACAAAAGAAAAAACAGATCGTGTTTGTTCAGTTTTTCCTCTGAGTATATAGGAATTAATTACAGAGTGACTGGGAGTGCCAGGGACAAGTAAATCATTGATACGATCATGTGACATATATTAGCATGAATTGTCTGAGAAACTCTGATCGTTCAACATATCACTTTAAATTATTGTTTTATTTAATAAAGACAGCTCTCAACTACCAAAGGGAGCTCAAACTTTCAAATAAAATTTTGAATTTGCCATATAACACTTTTGCTAAATTCCTACTACTGGTACAGCAGCAATCCAGGCATCTTTCCCCGATATTTACTTTTTTGTTTCAAAAGCAGATGTTTTCTAACCACTGTCTAAAAAAGGCAGTATTTAATGCTTCTAATTCTCATTTTCTGGCTAAATCTACTGCGTCCTGTTGTAACAAGAAGTGAAAACTGCACAAGAACCAAATATAGACCAGATGGGTGAAAGTCTACCAAAACAACCGAAAACGAAACAGTAATTGCAAAAAATGCAAATAGAAGCTCCAAGGCAGTGGAGTGTTAGTTTTAAAAACCCAAGACTATGAAACTATTTCCTAGAATTAAGTACACTCTCTTTATTATATTGTAGTTGTTTTATGTGTTAATCTAATTTTAGAGGTCACATCTGACTTTTTGGTGAAGTTTGGAGCCACTTCGTTGACAGCTGTCAGCTCCCACCAACCCTGGCAGCATTTAGGTCATTAAAACAAACAGAAATTAAGGAATAAACAGTGGTTGATAACCTTTGAGTCAAAACAATCAGTGTTCCAGGTGACCGGCGTCAGGAGGCTGCTGGCGTGGCCGACAGGTGAGCCAGGTGAGCCGGAGTCTCGGGTTACAAAGTCACCCCACTCACCTGCGTGGAACTCGGTTTCACCAGGTAGCACGAATAAACGAACACATTCGCAGACGGATGACGGATAGAACATTTGCACTACAGAAGAGACACGGCGTATGAAAGCAAATTAATATTAAAAGGACGCCACGACGCCTCATAGCAGCAAACCCGTGGCCTTTTCAGAGTACTAAGCCCGCTTAGCGCCCATTTGACAATTACAGCCTAAATCCCACTTTGTTTTTCTTACCTTGGTGATTAAAAAGCCTCCATAGTTTTGTAAATAATATTCCCATGGCTGCCGAAGAGGTTTTCCGATGCCAGCTTGTTAAAATCGGCTGTCACCTAGCTAGCTAGCTAGCGTAGATGCTACTCAGCGCGATCAACTTTACCTAGCTCGCTAGCTACACAGACGAACAGCTGTCGCCTTTCCAGCTACAACTGCCATAACTGTGAGGAGCGATTTCGATCAGTTTAGGTCATGGCGGTAAACGTATCCCCGCAATGCAAACGAAAACACAAAAGGTTGTGGGTAACAGCGGCTAGGATCAGCTGGATGTTGTGGCTGCGGTGTGCTAACGTACCAGCAGTACTGCGCATGCGCACCACCGCGACCACCTCCAACGTCTATTATTATTATTATTATTATTATTATTATTATTATTAATTAGAATTTAATCTGTTAACCACTCAATTCATTTAAAAAAGGAATTTTTGTACCCGCAAATAAAAAAGACGGATTCTAAATGTCCCTTCGTTCAACTTTTCTGCCTGGTTTATAGCTGCTGGACCTTTGGACACGCAGGAATGACCCTGGGAAATGACTAATATCTAAATAAATGACAATAAAAGATTTTTTGTATGGATCTGAAAAACAAAATCTCAACATGCAACCTGTATGAAAATATCTAAGTTCAAATATGCAAAGATGCACATCTTTGAACAGAAATGGGCACTCTCCAACAGGATAAGGGCAGTTTATTTACAATACACAAACTGTAAAATGACAGTGCACACAAAGTAATAATCAATGCATCATTCTTTCACAGGCAGTATTGAAACATTATTAAACTGTTGCTTCATGGACTGGAAACAACACTGGTAAAAGCTACAGTACATGGCAGATACGAGCAGACGTTGTCTGGTCAGTGGAATAAAACCAACATCTGAAAATCACAATAAATAACAACAAAGCATTCATAGATGGCGTAGAGTGTGACTGCTGGAGTACAAACGAATCATCTGATTGTAAAAGAGAATGCAAAAGGTGGTGTACCTCTGTCCAAGTGCTTTAGTAAGGTGTCTCACTCAATAACTCAATAGAGGGAAAGTGTATATTTAACCTGCCTTAAGGGGACCTGGGAATCACTATTCAGTAAAAATGTGAGAATTTCATTCTAGAAAATCTTGAATAATAAAATACTTCAGAGGAACATTGGATGTTTTTCAATCAGAATTTAGAAGGTGTGTACAACACTCTGAAAGAAGACATGTTTGGAATGTATTTCATGCACTAGAGTGCAATTTTAATAAATTCAGCTTTCTTTTCATCACTCATTTAACTGTATTTACACGTGGAAGCCCTCGAGATAAAATACTCACTGAAATGGGATCCGGTTAGTCTCATATTATGTCAGAGGCAGCCAACAAGTGGAAGGAAAACATGTTTTTAACGTTATGAAGACCCTTCACAATTTAGCACAGTGCGGTGAAATATGAAGACCTGAACGCTACATCTGTCCGTTCCCACCGACCCAACGACCTCTCATTCCTGAGCTTTGTAGTTCGGAAAGGTTTTGGCCTCATCTGCGTGATTTTTTTAATATCTCTTCTCATCAAGATATGGTTAATGCTAAAAATGGAATTGAAATTTAAAAAACAAACAAACAACAAAAAAAAAACCACGCCAAAACACACAAGGCTACTGCATTAGGCCTGAAGAAAAGAAAGAAAACACCACCACGCCTTCCACGTTACTCTGGTCTAAGACGCGGAGCCTACGGCGGACTTTATTAAAAGGTTAATGCAATTTAAATGTAAAAAAAATAAGGTAGTTCAAGCATTCTCTGTATATTTTACCATGCGTAATCAAGTTTTCACTGTGTTTGCCAAACAGTTGCGTCATGTGAGAATTCAAGTGCAACAGCTTGTTCAGTTGGCGCTTTAAAATAACTACAGACTTAGAGCTTTTAAAACAAGATGCTAAAAGCCAATTACTGCTAGAATGCCCAAGCGTTTGTCAACATGTTTGTCTTCAAGCCTGCCTAGAAAGTAATTGTGGATTTCTCTGTTTAACCTCCCTTGAATCGGGTCCCCAGCAGACTTGCACAGGGGCCCTCAGGCCTCCACAGGGTCGAACGCACAACCCTGAGGAGCGTCAGAGGACTCTGTGCTGATCATCGTCGCTGGGCGCTCCCGCAGCCTGACGCTGCAACTACATTCTGCCCTGCATGCTACAGTAACACGTGAGATGGGTCTGGAAGAGCTCACCTGACACCGCTGTGACGGGCGTTTCACCCCCGGAGCCACACGAGGGCACATTCAGACCACGAAAACCTCACTATTCTGCTCTTGTGCTACTTTTACATCCACCCCCTCTTGTGACTCTAACAGGGGGAGGAAGCCTTGTATTGTTTTAGTTTGAGAAGCTTGTTTGAGAACACCAGGTACTACACATCCACAGGCGCTCCGGCAGAGGATCAGATCCGGTGCCTGGACTCCTGGCTGTAGCCTCCCGGGGACCCGCGGTGACGGTGAGGCTTGTAAGAATCCTGGTACGGGTCCTGGTAATCCTCCTCCACCAGAGGCGAGTGGTCCCGACTGTGCTGTGAGCCGGACGACAGTCGGTTGCGGTTTTTCCGAGCGCGTTCGTTGTGGTAGTTTTCATCAGCAGGCATCAGGGTGCGACGCTCCACCGGCGAATGCTCCGTCATGGTATGGTTGCTGTTGCGGTTCCTCTGGGCCTGTTTGAGGGGGCAAATGTTGATTCTGACTGTCGATGAATAGAAGAAGCGCCTAAAGGCAGATTTTCGTTCCTATTTTAACCTAGAAAAGTCAGATCGTCATCAACATTCTAGTTATAGCAGCAATAATGGTGGAAAAACCAAAAAAAAAGCCTTTTTCTTTTTTACTTTACTTCCTAGTCGCACATTTCATGTTACACATTAGCTAGCTGTAAATGGGATTGTCAATACGCTGACGGTGCTGCTGGAACAAGTACATTTCCTATGTTTGGGATGAATAGAAGTACTTCTTTTATTCACTCTTCTAGTGATCCTGTGGGAATTTCACCTGGATGGCAGCGGGATAGGGTGAGAGCGCCGTGGAGCCCAGATTGCGTCCCAACAGTGGGTTGAGCGGCGTGCTGAGCGACGTGTGTGTCGCTCGCCAGTATGCTTCCAAGTTACTCTGCAAGGTGTTCGCAGGCGTCTTCCAACTGGTTCTCATCCAGAATAATGTCAAACATCTCCTGAGGTGGAAAAGAAAGAGGAGAAAGTAGGAAAATGCGGCTCCATGGGAATTTCCTTCAGGAGGTAACTGTTTTAGAGAGACTGTTTGCACTCACAGAGGGACACTGGGCCAGTTTTTCTGCTGCAACGAGTTGCACATTCAGATGTTTGCTTTGAGATTTCCCTCTTGATTTGATCAGCCGCTGAAGAACCTGTGAGAGAGAGTTTCTGCTGATTAGCACCACCTAGTGGCCAACGAGTAGGAATCAAATGAGCTGATGGTGCCAAAGAGCAGGAAACTGATGATTGGCTACCCCGAATAGAAGCTGCTGGCAAAAAACCGGAACCATAGCTGAAATGATGAGGTACTGACTGAGCGGGCTTCTAAAAATGCTAAAAATCCCCTCTGACCTTAGGCGAGGACACCTTCACGTGGACGATAATTGGCGCTAACGAGGTCTTGATGAGCTGTCCCGGGTGATTGATGGTGTCTGCGTCCAGCACGACCAGCTGCAGGGACCTGGCCAGCTCGAAGATCCTCTCGATTTCACTCTGCACCTCGGCTGAAGGCAGACATCAGCACACAGCAGGACAGGGATGAAACCAGAGGTGGAGGAGATCAACCTGCACTCGTCACAACCGACACCCGGAGACGTGCACATCATTGAGTAACTGTAGCTTTACCCAGGCTGGAGCGGGTGTTGGATCTCTCAATGATGGCCCTCTTACTGGGGTTGTTTAGTACTGACCTCTTGGCCAATGATATGTCAGCTGTTACCCTCGTGATGGAGATCCTGAAAACAAAGCAAAGAGCCACATGGAACGAGTACCTGGGGGCAACCTGGCGGCCATTCACAGCGAGGCAGGCGCGACCGCTCACCTCCCGTCAAACCTGTGCTTCAGGAAGTCGAACAGCGCCTTCTGCATCATGTCTGTCACCTGTGGAGACGAGCCAGTGGAACTTGAGTCATGTCAGTCATCTTTGGTTGTACAACAGTATTCTGGTCAATTATTGTCCTTGAAACGAGCAGTCGTCGCTCCTCAAGCGGCTAAACTGCCTTCCGTTACCAATCCCCAAACGGGTTTCGAGCGGAGAATAACCTGGCTGGGGAGTGTACGTGTGGCTCCTCCTGCTCCACAACACTGCAGCGCATTTACACCCTGTTTCTAATTTCAAACCATGCTCCACTTTTCCAGAGCGATGCGTTTTACCCAGAAGGTTGTTACCACGGCAACACCAGAACGAGAGGCGAGGGCTGTGGCTCCATGACAACTGACTCCCACCTCCCACCGCCTCCTTTGGCCTCCTTTATGGCTGGCCCCGGGGTTTCGCTGCTTACTGATAATCAATAAGCAGCTCCGGAGTTATTTCATTCAGAACAAAGTGGAAATTCAAGACGCTGCATCAAGCCTCCGTCAGCCGGGCTGACGGCAGGCGATCGATGCCAAACCGACGTGGAAACGAACGCCGAGGGTTTGGTGGTTGTAAACACTCTGTGACGGCAGAACGGCGCCCAACCCACCTCGTAACCTTTGAGGGACGGTCCCACCAGGACAACCGGCCTCATGGAAGGAACCACGTCGTAGGGAGGGACGTGCTCGGCCTGGAGGGCGGCGACACGTCCAGCCGGGCCCGGGCAGCACATGTTGGCAAGTTCCAATGCATTTTTAGTGGTTTGGGTTGGGTTTGCTCTGCGTTCTGAGACTTCACTGCCTCTTTTTTAACGTGTGCTCAAAAAGATTTGACCGTTGGAACGAATAAGGAGACAGAAAACCTGCAGCTACTCACCACCTTCTGTTTCTGCTTCCCTGTCAACAAAAACAGAACGCAAACGTCACCTGACTACACGAGGACTCATAACCGGTAAAGACACAGAGAAAAACACGCGTCTCTGCGTCATCAAGGTCAGTAAGTATTCGACAGACCCACCTGCGGAGTTGGGGTTTGGCTTGAACGTGCCCGACACCATTTCTCCCAGACTGGACGAAGAGTTCCCGCTGGATTTACTGCTACATCAAAAAGAATAGCCTTCTTTAATTTGTGACGCGTGGAGGGAAAAGTTCAGGAACTTATGAAACAGAAGGGCCGAGATGGAAAGCTGTGCATTGGCCGGGACTCCCGCTGGCCCCCCGCTGGGCCTGGCGCTGGCCTGTTTCCTCCCCATCCAGCGGCTCCCTGCCAGGCCCCTGCTTCATGTCCTCAAAGTGAACCTTTTTTGAGTCAGCGTTTATGTGCGCGAAGCTTCTGCTGCCTGCTGTTCCTGCGACCTTTTGCAGCCCGGCCCCTCTCCCCCCTCTCCCCACTCACCTCCCTCTCCTCCCTGACTCACCCGTGGAAGCGTCCTCTCTTCTGTTCCTGCTGCAGTCGGATGTTTTCCAGCTTGAGCGGACTCGGGATGAAGCCGATCTCGCAGCCTTCTTTCACCAGACGGCCGATCCACCAGTCGTTGTTGAACTTCTGCAGGTTTTGAGAAGCGTGAATAGATCAGTGTGTCTAACTTTAGTTTTGACATAACAAACACACAAACATTCTTTCCAATCTTGTGCCGGTTTCACCGCACCTCTTTGATGTGCAGGAAGTCCTTGGCATCAAAGGAGACGCCGGTGCCGGACACGGGGACGTCCTCGTCCAGAGCTCCGCAGTAGCTGACGTTGGTCCGCACCGCAAAGGCCACTCCTTTAGTCTGGAGGAGCCGCCAGCAAAGAGCAAAGCAGCAGGAGGAGAGGAAAAGGTGCAGGGAATCTGTCGTTAAACGCCGACAGGTGTGCTTATTACACGGTTATTACCGCGCGTGTTTGCGCTAAAACCTAGAGTCGACTGTTCATAAATAGCTGCCAGTGAAAGCGACCTTTGCCCTCTCCAGCTGGACGGTGGCCTGCTGCTCCCTCTCCTGCCGGCCGCCCTCCTTCTCCTCCTCCAGGGACACATCCGAGTCGGACGGTCGGCTTGTGTAGGAATCAGCTGAGCCCTGCACAACACGGAAGCCGTGAGTGAGCGGCAGCCACGGAAAGGCCGGCGCACACACACAAATAACACTAAATTCCCCAGTAAAACGAATAAAACGTGCCGTCCAGGGTCTCCTATTCAAAGCTGAGTAAAACCAAACACAAAAAACGACAACAAAAGAGCAGGTGTGTGTGTGTGTGTGTGTGTGTGTGCGTGCGCGCGTGCGTGCGTGCGTGTGTGTGTGTGTGTGTGTGCGTGTGTGTGACTGAGTGCAGAGATCAAAAGGTGGAGATTAAAGATGATAAATTGGCAGGGGAGCAAGTAGAGCCTATTTTTAGAGACGCACAATAGAGAAACATGAATCCCGAGAGCAGACAACGGAACCAAAGTTCCCGTCGGTTTGTTTGTAGTTTCAACAATTAGCAGTGCCCATATTTGCTCCACGTTGGCCGTCGTGCTTCGAGCTATTCAGACGAAAACAAAGGGCAGGAGCCCAGTTGGCCCATCCTGATACAGCAGCAGGGTGGCTCAGTCACGGAAATGGACACACTGTCGCATCAAAAAAGGCATAAATGCAGAGTAAAGGACTTTGTCGCCTTTTAACACGCTCCTCCCGCTGCTGGTGTGCGACGCTGCTCCCCAGCTGACTGAGTCCCGCCGTTTGCTCTTGGCTCATGGCTGCTGTGTCCTCGGTGTCCTCGGACCGCAGCTTCCAGCCTCCGATCCCCCATCAGCAGCACCTCCATCAGCGGCAGGAGGACGGCTCCGTTTGCAGCCCACCCAACCCTGGCTGCCTGTTGGCATGCCTGGCAAACGAGCCGTCTTTCTCCGTCACGTTCGGAGGTTTTTTTTTGCTTTATTTTCGTATCCATGGAGACGTAAAGAGCCACAGAATTTCCCAACCCAGCTGTCGCTCTGCTCACATCACCCGTACGCACCCCAGGCTGGATATCGTTGTGTAACACGGCAGAAGATATCAGGATATGGACGCATGTTGCATGATGTGCATCGCTGCGGCGCGCGCCGCTGCATGGAACGCCTGCATGAATTTTAATGGCTTCTTTACTTTCATGTCAGACAATCAAAGCATGTCAAACCCACACAGGAGACACACAACAGCAGATCCTTCGCTTGAAGAGGCTGGAGTCAGAGAGAGAAGAACGGCGTCCTGGCAGAATCAAAGGAGGAGCAGAAAGGCCCTGCTTTTCTTTAAAAGGGTAGTTTGCAACATCTGTGTTGGCTCTGGGAGAGGTCACTCAGAGGTCACTCAGAGGTCAGTCAGAGGTTCACTCAGCCCGGGACGGCGTCACTTCCTAAAGCTAATGAGTTCATTTGCTATAAACCTGCAGAACCAGAAATGTTCTCTTCTTTGTGTCTTTTCGGGAGGACGCCCCAGCCAGTCCTCAGGCACACAAACCGGACCTTATCTGGAAACCATTAGGATTAAAAACATCCCAGGATTGTTCACGTGGAAGCAACCGAGCAACGAGGTCAAGCTCACGGGAGCCGCAAAGCTGCTTACAAAGCGAAGCGGGGACGGAAGCGGGAAGCGTTGCCTTCTCATCCGCCGCGTTCATCCTTTTCTCTTTGCTTGGGGGCGTTTTTACTTCCACAAACATTCTTGTCTGATGGCCTCCGGGGCCGCTTTCCCCATGGGGCAGAGTTTTTGTGCGTTTATGATCATAGAAATGTTGCCACGGCGACATGATGACGATGATGTAGGACAGGAAGAGAAGCCCAGCTGATGACGAGTGTAAACACAGCCCACCGAGGCTGGATGGAAGGTGGAGGTGAGGTGATGTTTACTCACATCCGCTTCCATCGTTCTCAGCAGCTGCTGGCAACAACCTTCCCGTCGGAGATGTTTAAACCAGCTCCGCTCCGCCAGTCTTCACCTTCAGTCTCTAAAATCTGGGCTTTTCCTTGACAGACACGCTGATCATTGAGTTCGGGTAAAGGGCAGATTTGTCCGGCAGCTCTCTGAGCGCGACGGAGTGGTGCTTCGGTCAGCAGGCGTAACGCTGACGCTCCACCTGGAGCAGGGGAGGGTGCCCCTGATGGAGGGAGCGTTTACTGCCTGATTACACATAAAATCTATAACTGCAGGACTGCAGAGAAAGGAAAATAAAAGCCCCACATGACTGCTCCCCACAGACGAGCGCCTCGCTAACCCCCCCCCAGCGTTAGAGGGCCTATTTTTCTCCGCTGTCACATCTCTATTACTTAAATATAGGGTAAAAAGATCTTAGAGACTCAAGCATTTAGAGCACGAAACACCTCCTTCCACTATTATGACACAAACACACACACACACACACACACACACCGCGCGGAGATGTTTGCGAGGCCGTTATCCGAGTGTCAAGTGGCCAGTCTTGGCTTCATCGCGCCACACTCCAGCCTTATCTGTCCCGACGCCCCGCCGGCGCTCTGCTCCCGTCTCCAGTCTTCATCTCGGGACCTCCACATCTGGAGGACTCGGGTTGAAAGACTAAAAGCATTCCTCCCTCTTTCCATCCACCAACACAGATCCCGGGATGGGGGGGGACCTCCAGCTTTGGGATCTGGTAATCCAGCCAATCCCAAATTAGAGACGAGTCTCTCCAGAATGTCTGATCGAGTATTTCATCCACATCAACGAGCTCTTGGTTTTATATCTCAGAAAAGAGTGTTTGTAGAAGGTGGATACACACACACACACACACACATACACACACATACACACACACGATCTGGTGACTCCAGCATGCACAGGGAGGCACGTGTTGGGATTCTAATACAGATTAGTCGCCCAAATTCCCCAAAATGTCTGAGTTGAAGTCAGAAGGAGTTTGAGCTGGCTGGTTTCTGCCTCCACCCGTGTTTGCCTTCCTCTCCTCCATCTAAGCTCCACATCCTCCTCTAGATGCTGTCTGCTTTCATCAACGTCATCTCTGCTGCCTTTAGCCCTGAAGACCCTCGCTCCACTGGGAACGCTCCTCTGGGAACGCTCCTCCGGCCCTGCCTGCGCCGAACCTCACCCAAGCCTTTGGTTTTACACAGAAGACCTGCTCTCGCCAACAAGGGCCGACTGCTGGTCACACCAAGGTTTCTTCTTCTATGAATCCGTCGACGGTTGCTGGATAATCGGGCTAAATTTAGCCTGAAGCCCAGTAACTCATGATCTGAGGTGCCCGAGTCGCTCAAAAAGCGTTTGTGGACTCTCTGCTGGACGTGTCGGCTCCATAATGTCGCAACAAAATGCCACAGAAGTCCTCCGGCAAACCTGGGAGGGACCAGACGCGTGCCGCTAGGGAAGCAGAAGAAGAGCTGCTGTGTAGCGCTGCCAAGAGCGCCCTGAACACGCCTCAATCTGGACCGGAGCAGCTGATTCGCAGGCAGAGGCCAACACGGGTCCAACCTGGACGGACGATTCCTTCAACGGACACGTTGAAAAATGCACCTTTAGACATGATTTTCCCAAGAAGCACCAAAGCGGAACCCTGAGCCTGGACAAAGGCGAACGGCCAAACGCTTTCCAGCGAATTCCTGGGTCTTTTTCTGCAGTTTGGTGCCAACATCTTTGGTTTCTGCTCATAATCTGACATTTTAAACACCTGTTTTCGGCTAATAAAAGTCCCACGTCGACCATCCTGGTCCAGTCTTACACATATTTTAGGCTCCTTTAAAATAAAAACCCTAAGGTGGGACGGTGGCGTTTGTAAATGGGCCGATTATTAATAAAAACCGCTACCAACATGCGAGGGAAGGTGGGACCAGTTTCCCTGCATTTTTAATCTTCAGGAAGGAGCCAGGACGTCACGGCGAGCTGCAGAAAGGTCCCGACAGACCCCGGCTCCGCGGGAATCCCTCCTCCCCGCCAGCTCTCGGATTTATGGCCGTCGGTAGCGTTTTTCTGCTGCTCGGCGCGTTTTGATGTGGCGGAGTCCCGCACGGCCCCGTGGCTGCTGGCGTGGGCCTCCCTCGCCTGGGTGAGGGTTTCTGATGGATGACGAGGATGTGATGATGTAGCCCGACAGACAGAGGTGTGAAACACACACACACACACACACACACACACACACACACACACACACACACACACAGATGTGCTGGCCGCTGAGGATGAGCAGGCAGACGGTGCAGTTTCACGTGCACACACCCAGACCCGTGCACACCCTCCCGGACCCTCCGCATGGGTCCGGGAGGGTGGGGGGCGCGCCTGGTCCTGGCGGACCCGCGGATCCACTCACCGCCTCCGAGTCCTCGAAGCCATGCAGGTACAGGTTGTCGTACATGAGAGGCGAGGTTCCGGGTCCTCGGCGCGGAGGGAAAACAGGGAGGATCTGCCTCTTCCCGAGAGGATGGAGGCGAGGACGGCGGAGCGACCAAGAGCAGCAGACGGCTCCTCCTCCACGTGGAGGTGGGCCGCGGAGCCGAGCGTGTTCCCGAGGCCGGACCGGCTGTTACTGGCCCGCAGCCGAGCGCGCGCTGGTCCCCATCGTGGATCTGCCCGGTCTTCCCCGGAGGCTGAGCAGATCCTGGCGTTTCATCCGAGCCAATCCGGCTCTGCTGCTCTGGGTGATGACAGCCAGGAGAGGCAGCCCGCTGATTGGCCAGGGAAGCTCCGCTCCGTAGTACGGAAGAGGGAAGAGGCAGCGGAGAGGGGTGTGTGTGTGTGCGTGTGTGTGTGTGTGTGTGTGTGTGTGGGTGTATGATCAGAGTGAGGAGCTTCTCCTCATCCTCGCTGTGGAACCACAGAGGAGTCGTTTCAAAATAAACCCACCTGCCAATAATTCAAAACAAAACCCCAAAAGCAAACCAGTGAACTTAGACCATAAAAAAGTCAACTTGACTCAATTTTAAACTTTCTCCGTGGGCTAACCGGGTTCATTAGCGGCCCTGGTTCCTCATTCGCGTTTGTTTTGGGGTGAGGGAACAGCGCCCCCTCCCGACCGGCCGCGGCCTAGCAGCCTGCCCCGCTGAGCGCGTGTCAGTCACGTCACAAATGTTGACCATAACAAACAGCGTCTCACTAGCCTTGTTGGGTCTTCAGATTGAAATGATAAATGACCTGCTTGCACCTGGAACCGCAGTTCTGGTTCCCGGTAAAAACAGCTGATTATGCAGATTAAGTCCCAACCAGCTACCAAAAAGTCCCCGAGTCCGGCCACACACGGGAAAAGAAGGTGCAAATCTATCCTTTCCACTCCCGGGAGATTAAAGGAACATGGCCCAGGTGAGGATGGTTTCAGAAGGACGCGCCGTCATCAGCCTCCCTGAGCCTGACCCCTGCTGCGGAGGGCAGCTGTTACTATGGTTACCTGAGGGAATAAAGGGAGGCCACACCTCTCACCTGATGGCGATCACAGCCAGGATGTAAATCACGGGGGAGGCCTTGGAAATCTGCCTCACCCAGAGAACGAAATCACGCCGGCCTATATTTATCCGTTGGTTCTTTTCTCCCGCCTGGATGCCTCCGTCCTGAGCCGGCCTTCCTTCCCTCCCGTCAGCCACATCATTAATGCAGTGGCGATTAATAATGGATGCCAGACATCGACAGGTTCAACACTGGGCGCAAACGCCGCCGCGATCTGTCGTTTCCACCCGCCGGCTGTGGCTCCGTGCACTCACGTGCACAACCTGACCTACGTGTGAGGGAAAATCCAGCGGGAACAGACGTGCACGCTGGCATCCGTCACATCTGGCCAGATGAGGGTTATCAAGCCTCCGGGTCAGCGGAACAATGGGATCCTCACTGGGACTCCAAGGAGGCGCGTGAAGGAGCGATAAAGGACGCGAGGGGCCTTGGACCACGGCGCAACGCTTTCGTTTCCTTGGCAACTGGTTAGGAGTCAGGGATGAAGGCCGACCGCTCCGGACGGACACACCAGTCCATCCTGTGGCCGCCCACTCCCCCGGAGCTGCCCTACCTGTCTGAGGATGAAGCTGGTGGAGGTGGTGCTGCCATCGGAGCGCTTCAGCCGGCTGCGTCTGGAGTAGGTTCCCCTGTTCACCTGGAATAACGAAGCACACGTTACCAATGAGGAGGCCCCGGGAATGTGCTGCTACCAGAGAGCCTCGGTCCGGTCCGTTCCTGCATGACCCGGTTTGAAACGTTCCCAAAGTCACCAACAGAAAGGAGCCGATGATAAACGAACGGGAATATTTCACAGGAACAATCATCCCGCAGTTCTATTTTCGTTCCTCTAATGACCTTTGACAACCCGGCTCAGCAGACTGGAGCAGAAAAGGTTCCATCAGGGAGGTTCTGCTGGGTCCACCAGCGACTTGGGTGTTGTTACTAACAAATGGAAATGGCCCAGCTGGAGGTCCTGTCTTCAACCATTCCGCAGAGACGCACACATGTGTGCAGAAAACAGTGATTCCCCTCAGCTGGGCTGATAAAAGACGCGTCTTTGGCCTCATACTCCTGTATGCATGTGCATGTGCATGTGCATGTGCATGAATCAAGAGTCCCACGACAGCAGGCTGAATAATTAAGAGCCCGAGATCATTTTTTCCAGTAAATGAGATTTGAGCTGTTTTAGGACTTCTGGTTGACTGATGACGTCAGAGACGTCTCGTTAGAAACAGAAGCAAAATAAATAAACAAATAATAAAATCACATATGTGTTGGCAGGGTTCCGGCAAGGACTACCTTTATCCTGCACGACAGCGCCGTGCAAACACTTTCTCTCCTACCTGGCTCGCCGGCTTCGGCAGCGCCTCCCCGAGCCCGTGTCGGGTGTAGATGTGCCGGGACATCTCGGCCAGCTCATCGGTCCAGGGCGGAGGCTGGCGCTCCGGCCCGCCCCGCTGCGGACGCTGCTCCGCGGGCTCCAGGGCTGCTGCGGTTCCGGGGCCGGAGGAGAGGCGACCCGACCCGAGCTGCGCTCGCTTCCAGCGGCCGAGGCGAAGCGAGGAAGCGGGCGGATGGAGACCGGGAGGTGGGACGGCTGGCCCCGCCCCCCGCGTGGACACGCCCCCGGCGTGGTGCTGCGTTCACGGTCCAGGGGGAAAAATCAGATTTGCCGGACGCCGCAGAAAACAGAAGAAAAGACGTAAACATACAGCGGTGCTGACCCACTTTAGCGGTTCATCATGTCCGAATAGAATGCAGCCGTTTTCAGGGTAAACAGAGGACGAACCTGTCGAAGCCTCACCGGTGGAAGTGTGTATAGCTGTAGTTAAAACAGAACCTTCATTTACACCCCGAATCACACCGGCGACCAAAGGTTCCCCTGTGGGTCCTCCTGAAATAAAGAACAGAATCTAGAAAAAGACAAGTTTGATTAATAAATCACATCTTCAGGGCATTCCTTCAGATTACTGGTGATGTGCACAGAAAAGGCTAATTAGGCCAAACGTTACTATTTATAACAGAATCTTATAAATGTACAGTAGACGGAATGAAATATAGGTCAACATTTAGTTTTTTTCCCCCTAATTTATTTCAAAGAATATTATACATATTGCTGTTACAAAAGCGTTTTTAAAATCGTGGGCAAAGAACCTTTTCCTGGAATCTTTAAATATACAGAATTTTACATATCAGGCGGATTGTGAGACTCGCCAGAGTTGTGTCGCGCTCCGATTTCTAGTTAAACAAGGCATCCAGTGGTAAATACAAGGTGCAAAAGTTACATTTACATCTAATATACAGGCCGGCAAAGAACACAAGGACAGTTAAAAGGAGAACAAGGAAGCTGGTGCAGCGCCTTCGGATCCACCTTACAACTCTAAGCAGTCGGTCTCACTTCTGCCTTCATACCAAGAGGAAAATCACTTCATCCCCCACAAAAACATTTTTGCCTTGATGAAAAGAAACGACAGAGGCAGTGTAGAAACAGCTATTTTCAAAAACGTCAATTATACATGTATGATCAAATATAAATTAATGAATGCAGACCGCCATTTTGCCAGTATGCAAATGTGTGTTTGGCATATCAATGTGAAAAATACCAATATATCAGCATCTGCATATAAAACCCTCAAGTCTTCATCAGGCAAAAAGGTAGAGGTGTGACAAGGATGGAGAAGCAGAGGCCTGAGCCCCGACGAACCCTCAACCATGAGAATAAGCATGAAAATCAAGGTTGATTTACAGTCACCCTGTTGTGATAAGCCCTCAAACACAGGCCTGCATAACACAAACATGTAGATCTCCCCACAAACGCACGCAGACGCCATGTTCAATAAGGCAAACGGCAGCAGTAGGTTGGCGAGAGTCGAGCCCGGACGCCTGTAAAGACGTCCGACAGCTGCCGCGGACACACGACGGCTGGAAACGCAGTTTGTTCACTGTCAGAGCAGCTGTGGCGGCAGACGCTGAAAGAACACACACACGGCCCATCCCAGGGAAGAAATCCACCTGCACTCTAAAAAACACGACACCAATCTGGAAAAGCAACGCACGTTTAGGATTCTAAGGACGCAGCTGACGACGTGCTTCTGCAGGCGGAGCGAGCATGTTTTCAGCATCCGCATCACAGGCACCCGACAGGCCAGACAGGGCTCAGCCTTGATCAGAGCAGCTCAAAGCGGACACGTTTGTGTCCTGCGTAGGTCTCCGCTGCAGAGGTGCACAGAAACGGGCTGCTGCCTTCAAGTGAACCGACGAGAAAGAGAGGAAAAAAAACCGCTTAAAAATGAGGACAGGCTGATTATCTGCCGATCCCAGCAGAAACGCTAAGGGACTTCTGTGCTACCTACTGCGGCCAACGCGCCGCTAATAAAACCAGGCTTACACACAGAACTACAGAACGCTGAATTAGGACGATCGTGGAGGAAAAGTCGGAGTCAATATCCCTAAAGCGCAGCCCACAGCTAAGGCACTGCTGGGGAACCATCAGCTGGGCCTCTACAGCAGAGGCTGCTGATAGTACGCCTGCGCCTGCGGCTGCTGCGGCGGAGGAGCCTGGTGAGGGGCAGCAACCATGGGGTAGGCTGCAGCCGGCACGCTGGAGCTGTGGTAGGTCGACACGTCGGCGGCCGCTCCTGCCTGAGGAGCGTAGAGCGCTCCGGGAGCTTGGCTCATGTACTGGGTGTTCACGCCGCTGCTGGGAGGAAAGCAGAGCAGCACATTTAGAGCCTCCACCTCACGGGAGAGGAGGAATCCATAGAGGGTTGCAGAAATCCAGCCCCTGAGGGAGTCTCGGGAGCCTGCCTTCTTACCTCATGTACTGAGGAGGAGCTGCGTGGTTGCTAGGTGGGGCCGTGGCGTTGGGTGCCAGAGAGTGCAGCGACGCAGGCGAATCTCCGCTCATGGCAAATGGCTGCGCAGGAGGCGCTGCTGGAGGCATGAAGGGGGTTCCCACCGGCCCGAGGTAGCCCTGAGCAGACAGGGCTGGTAAACGCCTGCACTTGCGCCGCGTTTGAGCTGAGGCGGGCGTCAGCACCGGCGTTTCTGACCTGCACGGCTGCAGCCGGGCCTGCTGGCGCGTACTGCGCCTGCAGTTTTGAGTACGCCGCGTAGAAGGGAGCCTCGTTCATCAGCTTGTTGTACAACTCCAGAGCCTCCAGAACTTTGACATTGACCTCCGACAGCTCAGAGTGTTTCCTGAAACACAACATTGGCGTCTGCAGACCTTCAGCGGCGCAGCAGTGGGTGGAACGCGCTGGCACGCACCTGTCGATCTCCTGCAGCTTCTCGTCAATCAGCGGGTTCATCTGTTGGCAGGCTCCTGCTCAGACAGCATTAGTTACAGAACCGCCGCCTCACCGGCGCCGTCGGGACGCACAGCGGCGACCAGGCTCGTACCTTCCAGCTGAAGCAGCTCTGAGGAATCGGGGACGAGGTCGGCAGGGTCGGCGTTCTGCAGCAGCGCCAGCGTTCTGTCCATCTTCCCCTGCAGACAGGAGCAGCTCTGGGTGGGAAAGGGCGGTTGGGCCTTGGCGTGCAGGCGCGGAGAGGCAAGGCCCTACCTCATCGATGAAGACGGGCTCGGGCTCCTCTCTGGCGGCGGGGGGCGTGTCTTCGGGAGCGGACGTCTTCTCAACGCGGGCCACTGCCAGGAGCAAGCGGGTTAGCGGCGCTGGGATCAGTTTCTCTGCTCACCTGGTGACTCCGAGGGAGAGGGTACCCGGTTCTGGCTCGGCGTTCAGGTTAGTTGTGACAAAGTTGGAGGGGAACAGTCCAACGCCTCTGTGGTTCTCTCCTTTCCACCAGTTGGGATCGCTGGGCGGTTGATAAATACGGCCCGCGTTAGAAGCAGGAAGAGTGGGACAGAGGAAAAGCAACAGATCCCTCGTCCTCGCTGGCGTTACCTGTCGTCCAACACCAAAATGATCTCCCCAGCTTTGAAAGTCAACTCGTTATCTTCAGCCGCCTCAAAGTCGTAGAGGGCCCGGACCTTCCGGACCTCCTTCACGCCGCCGCCGCCGCCGCCACCACCACCGCCGCTGCTGCTGCTGCTTGGTGCCTGGGGGTCAGAGGTCAGGGGCCGGGTCTCCGCCTGCAGCTTCTGCTCCTGCAAGGACAACTCGATGGCTGGGAGGGGGAGGAGGGAGGCAGGATGAAGAGGAGAACGGGAGAAACTAAGGCGAGGAGGACACTATGAATGCTGGTGGACGGGCCAGGAGGGTCCCCACCTTTAGCCAGGTTCTCTTCATCTGTGGATTTGCTGGCAGGAGCTGCGCTGGGCTTTCCGTTGGAACCCTGGGTAACACGGAAACAGGCTGTTTTTAGACCTTCTCAAAAAAACCCCCAGAAAACCTTCACTTTGACTAAAGGAACAGGACTGCTTAAAAAACAGCGAAAGAAGGACATTTAACTTAGAAAAAACAGAAATAATTAACACTGAAAAAACACAGCAAACATGAATTTCTTTAAAAAAGAAAGAGAGAGAGAGAGAGATGAGAGAGAGAGAGAGACACAGAGAGAGAGAGAGAGCGCGGGAGAGATAGAGAGAGAGAGAGAGAGAGAGAGGGAGAAAGCAGGTTCTATCGCTGATTCCGCTGTGCTGCACCGTGAATCCTCTCTGACTCCAACCTAATAGGTTCTGAGACACGAGAGACTTCACTTAAAGGCCTCAGAAGGGCCCTAAACTCCCGGTGGCGGTGACGCCAGCAGCATTCCCGGCGTGCACACACCTGTGCTGATGGAGACGGGAAGCTGACGCCCTCATCTTTGAGAGCTTTTATTGTGGAACTGAGGAGGCTGAGCTGTGGATCCTTCTGGAAGTCTTCTGCCCACTCCACCATCAGCGCCTTCAGTTTTTCACACACCTTAGCGTGAGCCTAGACAGTAACAAATAGAAATCAGCTTCCTCGCTGCCGTTTCCTGTTCGGAGCGCACCAGAAAAGACATGTACCACATCAGGGATGTACAGAAATGAAGAGAAATCAACATACTTTGCTGAGAACAGTCCGGACTTCGCTGGCAAAGTCCCTCGAACAGATTTCCAAGTGAAATGTTTTGCCACAGTTAGACACACACACACCCAGCAACTGAGGGGAGGAAATATACAAAACCGGTTAAAAACCCTGATTAAAACGCCCTTTATGCATAACAGCCTAAACTCACATTGAAGACAAAACAAGGGAAGGAATAAAAAAAGCACATTTTCCTAGAGAAGGTCTTGTATTTGTCTTCTGTAAAAGACAAGGTCAAGGTCAAAGGCTGAACGCAGGGCTGCAAACTCACGTTGAGGGCCTGCATTGACACATGAGGCACTTTATGGTTGACTCTCTTCATGATAGCTCTCAAGCTGTCCTTTGCTCTGAAATATAGAACACATTATGCAAGAACCCAACTTGTTTGCAATGCCGGAGTACTGATGGACAACAAGTCTGGAATGTGACGTCCATGAAAACATGCCATGAAAATGAGATCTCACTCTTCCACGGCCTTGAGCTTACCCGTTGGGGGTTGACACAATCTTGTCGCAGATGTCCAAAAGGAGTCCCCAGTCATCCGTCGTGTTGTTCTCATTGGTGGCTTTTTCTGGCAAGATTTTCAAGAAGGATGTATTAAAACCATTCTGACTCAATATCGTTGCTTTTCCATCTGAAAAATATTCCCACTGCCTGTCGGCATGGTTATTAAAATAACACCCCAAAAAGTGATAGATTTAGTAAGCAGACTACAAAAAGCTGCTTCATACGAGGAAATTGGCCAAAACTATTTCCCACAGATGACAGAGCGCTGGTATTTCAGCAATGACATCATCGGCCAAAATCAAACTCAAAAACTTTTTAAAGAGTCGATAATACAGAAACACCCCCCAAAAACCTGCTTGCCTGACGCCGATAATAATCACTGATAACATTTAAACGCTCCCTGTAACACGTCACTCAAAATGACTGCCCTAAATAATAACTATGACCTGGTTTGCTATCAGCTGATGCCGAAGCTAATTCGTGTCAGACTGTAGCGGTTTGGCTAACATTAGAATCGAAGTTTTTAATAAAACAGGCCTCATAAACAAACAGAGAACAGCATGACATCTATTTAGTTTTTAACGTTGGCATCGAATAACTTATCTTCGGATGTTATCAGACAAAACTGGCATTTTTAAACTAATACTGTGAATCAAAGTGAAGGAGTCAAGCTAAGCTAGCATTAGCTAAAACAGTGGTTGGCCCGAGTTGTAACGCTTGTAAAGCACGCAGAACAGATATTCGCTTACCAACATCTTGGTCGAATGGATTCTGGGAAAATAAAGGCATTGCAACAATATAAAGTAGCCAGTCTACTCAACAAAAGTAAAATATTTATAATGCACCGACGAACCCTAAACAAACAGCGCTTCCCTGTCCATTAAAAACGCACCAGTTGCTCTTCCGGTGTCGGTACCGCCTCTGTCCCGGCACGATTTGTACCCGACGTGAACCAAATCGGTTCGATGTCGTTTCTGCGCATGCGCCACTTTACGGAAGCCAACACTAAACTGCTTTGCGCATGCTCCATCTATTGCGCGTAAAGGACGCAATAAATGCGTCTTTGATAACCCAAAATAATATTCTAAGAATGTATTTTTATTTTGCCACAGACTGTACCTATATGCATATACTTTTTCCAGATTTGTAGCCACTCATCTTTACTTTTACACCCTTCTTTTGCAATCGACTTCTTTGCGACTACGAGTGAAACTAGTATAATACTCCCATCTGGTGGAAAAAAGTGAATTTAGCAACATTTACAAGGCATTTTTTGTTACTATTAAAAACAAATCTAAATTAGGTATCATCGATTTTTGTTTTAGTGTGGGCTTAACATTTAACGGATGCTTGAATTCATTGAAGACGAGATACAATTAGATGTATCCTTGTTTTTTTTTTTAGTTTAGATAACGTGTAAACCCTGTATTGTTTTGCTGGTTTAGACCATACAAAGCACATTAGGTAAACAGGCTGACGCACAAGAAAATATAACAGTAAATATTCTTTCCGCTTTCTACTTTATACTTCACCAGCTGCAAAAAGAGAGGAAGTGGGGTGAATTCAGAAGAAGTATAATAATACGCAGAAAAATGGAGGGGAATGCATCATTTAAAAAAATAAGATAACCGCCGACCACGTCTGCAGCGTGTCAGACGAACGCGGAAGTAAAGCGGAAGTAAAGCGCGGGGAACCATCTTGTCCAACCTCCGACACTTCCGGGGTTGATCTCGGTTTGTTTCTGGTCTCTGGAGGTGATCCGGTCCCGTCAGTCACCGTCGTGCTTGTCGAGGCTACGAGTGATGTCGGCGGCTGCTCCCGGCACCAGCAAAGCGGGCCACGGTGATGTGGCTGCCAGGAAGAAGAAGGGGCCCGGGGCCCTGGCCACGGCCTACCTGGTCATTTACAATGTTGTTATGACAGCCGGGTGAGTAGCGCGCTGGCTAACGCTGCTACGGTGCAGCGCACGAAGACGGCTCCGTCCAGCCATCCACGCTCGTTTGTTGTGATATATGTGTATTCCTCTAACTGCATAATGGCTAAGAGGAAAATGCACAGCACTGCTTAGAAAGGCGTTCTGAATTCGAACCGCTGGTATTGTAGAGATGAACGTCAACCGACTGAGCGCAGTAGCTGGGTGTCAGATCCCCGGCTGGCGCTCAGACCTGCGGGCTGGAGGCGGCTCCACGCCTGGAAACACACATCCGGACGGGTTTCTGTCTGCGCCCAATATAGCGGGTCTGCTCCACGGCGACCTCGTGATCACTGTCAGCGCAGGAGAGACGCCCATTTTCTGACCTCCATTTACCTTGGCCCACACACACACACACACGCACACACACACACACGTGGGAGGTCCGTGTGTCTTTTATTGCGCTGGTTTAGACGATTGCACAACTGAGAACGGGTGCAAGTTTGCACACTGCACCAACTAGTCAGGCCCCTTTGTGTGTGTGTGTGTGTGTGTATGTGTGTGTATATGTATGTGTGGGTGGGGGGGGGGGGGTGCTCTCGGAGAAGGACGCTAACCCTCCTGCTGCCCACCTGTGCAGGGGGCTACTACTCTATCGAGAAGCCCCCTGAAGTTCTTTCAGACCGGAGCGCTTCTGGAGGTGAGATTGAACGTTTGAACAGAAACACAGCAGAGACAGAAGCCAACAATGTCCTCTATAGCATCGTTGCCATGGTAACCAACCATTAAAGACACAGAGCAAAAGGAATATTTCAGAGAGAGAGAGAGAGAGAGCTATCTCTTATGTTTAAATTCTCTTTTAAAAAAAGACCACTCCAGCTTTTCTGCACTTCCAGTAGTGCAGAAATTCATTTCTTTTTCCCCTTTCTCAGATTCTGCACTGTGCTGTGGGTGAGTCTTCGCTGCTCCACCATCCTCTTATCGATTCGTCCAGAGCTTTTTGTCGTTTCGGGCGCCCAGCCGGTGCTTGGCGGCCAGGCTTCAGCTTGGTTATGGTGATCAGGGATTAATGGCAGCTTAGCCAGACTCCCTGCAGCTGCTCTCTGCTCAGAACACACACACACACACACACACACACACACACACACACACTGCTCATCACTTACAGGCTAATGCTCCTTCAAAATAAGAGCACAGACGCTTTTTCTAAACTGGGTTTTTGTTTTTCTTCCAGGAATTGTGCCATCGTCCGTGGTGCTGACTGGGTTCCAGGTCCTGTCCCGGGTCTTCCTCACCTGGGCCATCACACACAGCGTCAGGGAGGTAGGACGCCCCTTTCTTTCCTTCAAACCCATCAGATCTGTGAGCTTTATAAAGGAACTGACTGACTGTTTGCCCTGTTGGTAGATGGGAGAGGTGGAACTGTGAGTAAAGTGGGACGCTCTTGCTGCAGGAATGTCTGCTGAGTGTAGCAAATAGAGGGAATTTGGGGAATTCTTTCATTCCCGTGTGCGGTGATCGTTTGATCGTTTCGGTGTGTCTGTTTTTCTGCATCCTTCCAAGCGTGCTCCCACCGATTTAACACGCGTGCGGCTGCGGTGCGTTTGAAACCACCGGCATGGTTCCGCTTGGAGAGGCCTCGTTGGCTGGCCGCCGCCCCCCGTAGCTCCGCCCCTCCGTCTCACCCTGGCCTTTCCCTCAGGTGCAGAGCGAGGACAGCGTGCTGCTGTTCGTCACGGCCTGGACCGTCACGGAGATCATCCGCTACTCCTTCTACACCTTCAGCCTGCTCAACCACCTGCCCTACCTCATCAAATGGGCCAGGTAGGAACGGTCAGCTCAAACGGCCATCGCTGACGCTGGCGGACGCTGGCGCTAGCTTTTGTGTGATTCCAGGGTTAAGTTGTACATCGTTTTGTTGTTGAATGGATCTGCTACGAGGTCTTCTGCCGTAGATACACCTTCTTCATCGTGCTGTACCCCATGGGAGTGACGGGGGAGCTGCTGACCATCTACGCGGCGCTGCCCTACGTGCAGAAGACGGGCCTGTACTCGGTCACCCTCCCCAACAAGTACAACTTCTCCTTTGACTACCACACCTTCCTCATCGTCGTCATGATCTCCTACATTCCCCGTAAGCCGCCGCAGGCGTGTTCTTTGCCAACCTTTGGCCGTCGGACCACTGAAATGTCCTTGGGACGCCTCTCCGCTCTCTCCCAGTGTTCCCCCAGCTCTACTTCCACATGATACGCCAGAGGAAGAAGGTGCTGGGCCACGCGGAGGAGTACAGCAAGGTGGAGTGACCTGGCCACGCAGAGACGAGCGATGGAGGGAAAAGCAGAACCACAAACGCAACGGCGGTTTCCCGACCGGCCCGGATGAACGCGGTCACCCTTCCCCCCCCTCCCCGCTCCTGTCCTGGCGCTCACCGCCCACCAGTCCCTCCCCGTTTCCATTTTTCACCTGTACGTGCTAACAGTTTAGTCAGGGAGCTAGCAGCGGTAAACAAACTGTATGTTGCCATGGATACGGTTAAGCTGCTGTTGGAGCAGCCAGCAAAAGTGGGGCAGAGCTGAGCATCAGGCTGAGGGTCTTTCAAGCAGGCGTGCTGGTTTTCCGCCACCTCCTCGCCGTCGTTCCGTCTCCAGGTGGGAATCGGCTCTGCTTTAACGGAAACAACCCAGGTCGTCTCTGGCATCTGCACTGATCGCTTCGTGGAAAAAGACCAGACTTGTGTCCATCGTTTAGTTGAATAAACTCCTGACTTTCTGAGTCTGCATGTTTTTATTTATTTTTTTGCTAGTGCTCTGCCTGTAATCTTTAACGTTGGTCACGTGACCCCCGAAGCCTATTTGTTGACTATGAACGGTTATTTTTGGGACGGGGACAGTCAGGCCGTTGTCTTGTCCTGCATTTTCTTCAGCGTTTCTAATTTGAATTTTTTAAAAAGCTTGAGCTTTGAGACCAAAGCAGCGTGGCGCCCAGTAGCAGCGGTTAGCCTTAGCACGTGACCTGTAGCCCCAAACCTGGATGTCGGTTTTCCACCTTTATGGACTCTTTGTGGACTAACTGTCGTCTGCTAGTTTGTTTATTCTGTGGTGAAAGAGAGTCAGACGAGTCCCACGTCCTCTCTACCTGAAACGGGTTTATAATTGCTTCTGAAATCTCATTTTAAGCGGGTTCTTTTGTCTCTCCGGCTACATCCGGTTCCAGACGCATCTTTTAACGTTTGAACTGATCCAATAAAGTCTGACTGCAGATTGAGAATTCATCCTTTTTTTTGTTATTTGTGGGTGACGCGTCTGCTAATTCATGGACAGATAGATAAATAAGTCACGTGAGGGAGCGCAGAGCCAGATTTCAGGAGTTTTACCAAGATAATTTGACAGTTGATTGGAATCTGATTTCTCCTTGAACATGAGTGAATGGATCCCTGTTCAGCACAGGCCTTTCGGTTTGGCTGCAGGGCATCACAACACAACACAACACAACACAACACACACTCGGCTTCCCGTCACAGGAGCCTTTTCAATCTAATAAACACGCCATGCAAATAGGAGCAGAGTCACCTGGTTCCAGCCTCCTCAGCCAATAACCGTCGAGGATTCAGGTGACCGAAGCCCCGACAGTTTCCACAGCCCAGATGTGTGGATTATCTTCCCGTCATCCCCCTAAATAGCCCGAGAAACCCGATTCCGCGAGTTTCCACCACGGCTTTCATCAGAGAAAGTTTCAGATACTCAGATTTGTACTTCCCGTTTTTTGTTATTTTTGTTTTTACACAGGAGTGTGAGCGGTTGTTCGTCCAAACCCCAGGTTGCGTGGGAATGTGCGTGTGCGTGTGGGTGTGTGTTCGTGGGTGGGCTGACGGCCGTCCAGCTGTGGAGCCCGTCCGCCCATTCATCCAAAGCTGGCGGGGGTCGCGCGGCCTGAAAGGTGATTGACAGCCCCGCGGACCAATAGAAGCGCGTCACCGCGTGACTCACCGCCCTCCCGCTTCCAATGAAATGGCGGCGGGGGGCGGGCTCCAGGAAGCAGCCTTGGTTGACTAGCAACCCAGCAGCGCCTGGCCGTGTGGATGTTGCGATGCCGCGCTCCGAACCGACGCCGAACGGACCGAGCCGGGCTGCGGGGCGGCTCTTCCACACCGCCTGAAGGCTCTGCCGGGCGCCGTCCGCCCTGAGCGCGTCTGCGGGTCCGAGCAGGAGTCGCGGTGGGCAGCGGCGGACAGCTGTTGCTGATCGATCCGGGGCTGGGCACCCGCCGGCTCCGGGGTAACACCCGCCGGCCAACACCGTGGACCGGGCGGCCGTCTGGCGCAGGAGACGGCACGGACGAGGAGCAGCGGCCGACTTCCCCCCATCGGCACGAGCGTGCGTGGATGGCGATGGTGCCCGTGTGGATCTGTGTGCTGATGCTCGGTCAGCAGACTCGGAGGAGCCGCCACCCGCCATCGGCTGCAGCAAACACGGACTTTATCCTCCCCTCCGCCGCAGCCCTCCAGCACCGCGGAACGCCGCGGCTGCCCGCGCTGGCAGCCTAATTGACGGCTCTGCTCTCCGGGGACGGGTTGTGTAACGCCGCTGCCGCGCACCCTCCGCGGATGCCAGTTAATTGGCCCGCTGATGTGGGGCCAAATCCACCTGGATCCAATGTTCCCTCCTCTCCCGTGAAAACTGGCCCCCTGTGACTTTTGCGCATGTTCAATTGTTTTTCCTCTTTTCCAGCTCCCCGAGCCTTTTTTTTCCCACCAAGCACTTTTCTCGTGAGTGAACCCAAGGCTCTTGAAAGGCTCTAGAATGCACATTGGCCTCCCAAAGTCCCGGTCGGGGCGTTTCAGAGCCGTCAGACATGTAACTTAGGACCTTTTACGCGCGTCATCTGTCGGGGCTTCTTTTTTTCCTCCCCGATCGTTAATAGTTCCATCTTTCCCTCGTCTGGGCTGCCGCTGCCTCGGGTTCTCTGCCATGTCCAGGTCCAATAGTGTCAGCCCACCCGGAGTCGGTGCGTCTGGGTTGAGGGGCGGGACCGAGATCCGCTCAGCCTGGGGCGAGTCGGAGTCGGTGGCCAACGGCTGCGCCTACTTTGCCAGATCCCCGCGCAGGAAGCTCGCCCGGACCAGCAGTCGGTGGAGGGACGAGGATGATCCGGAGCACCGGCAGCCGGGCCGAGCCTGCACGACTGTCAGCCGGGTCAGCTTCAGGTCCAGGTCGGCTTGGCAGGACCATGGCGACGAGAGCCGAGACCCAAAGCGCGCAGACGGCGAGGTGAGACCCAAGTCCGTGGAGCTGGGTCTGGAGGAGCGCAGAGCCCAGAGCAAGCCAGGCCAGGAGGAAGCCATGTCGGAGGAGAGGTTCTCCCTGCTGGCGTGCTGCACGGGCGTCATGCACATTTTCAAATCCAAGAAGTTCCAGTCGGAGAAGCTGGAGCGCCTCTACCAGCGCTACTTCTTCCGCCTCAACCAGAGCAGCCTGACGATGCTCATGGCCGTGCTGGTGCTGGTCTTCGCCGTCATGCTGGGCTTCCACTGCTCCGGCGGGGCGGCCAGCACCACCTACGTGGTGGTGTTTTCCGGGGCCGTCGCGCTGACGCTGGTGCTCGTGGTGGTGTGCAACAGGAACGCGTTCCACCAGGACCACATGTGGATCGTGTGCTACGTGGTGATCCTGCTGGTGCTGGTGATCCAGGTGATCGGGGTGCTGCTCGTGGAGCCCAGGAGCGCCTCGGAGGGCATCTGGTGGACGGTGTTCTTCATCCACGTCATCTACACGCTGCTGCCCGTCAGGATGCGCGCCGCCGTCATCACGGGAATGGTGCTCTCCGCCGTGCACGTGGCCGTGTCCTGCATGCTGAACGGCGTGGACAGCTTCCTCTGGAAACAGGTACGTGAAGACGCGTGGCAGCCACAGGCAGGAGTGCCTCCACGGCGGGCTTACGCGTGCGCACTGCCTCACGCACGGTCACTAAGGTGTCCAGAAGCGCGGGCAGGCGGGCGGAGCCCGGCTCATCTAGCCCAGCTGGCTTTAGGGTCAGCAGGGGTCAAAGGCACGGTTTATTCGGCCAAGTTGTTGTTTCCTTGTTGGTTAGCTTAGCTCAGACACATCCAACACATCCATGTTGCTGAGCTTAAAAAGGCTCAGAAACTTCCTCCAGAAGTATCCAGACAGAACATCCAAACCAGGATCTGAGCCGCCAAACTTTGATTTTTGCAACAAAGCAGAGCTTGAGGTCAACAATGCGGCTTTAATGCCTTGTTTGCTGTGGGATAAAGCCTCTGGTTGCCACGGAAACGGCGTCAGCTGCCTCGGCGCCCCTCCGGCGGTGGCAGGTTTAGCACAGCTCACCGTCACAAGGCTGCTTTCAGAGCTGGTCGGGTTTCTGCGGGGTCTCGTCCGACCCGATGGTGGCGGCGAAGGTCAGGTGACCTCCCGGGTGCTCACAGGCTGCAGGGTAGCCTGTAGGAGGACCAGCTAGGCCTCCTTTGGCCTGGACGAGCGACGGAGTCGTGTTCTGGAGGTCTGGGCCGGGGAGAGCTGTGGTTGGCTTCCTCAGGAGCGGCGAGCGCCCCGGGGAGGGCTGAACACCTCCGCTAGGGGACTTTGAGTGGTAAATGCGGAGCCGCAAACGGGTTTAATTCTCCCCTGGTGCTTAGCGCTGCCTCTGGTTGGCTCGCCGGGACCGACCCAGCAGCTTTTCCCTTCTCGCCAACGACCCTTCAAGGCTCGTTAGGCAGCAGGATTCAAACCTATGGCTTCAGTACTGCTCCCAGTTCCATCAGTTACATCCTAAAACGCTTCTTTGTGGTTGCAGAAGTTTTCAGTCATGTGACAGGATGTTTATTTGCACACCTTAGGTTTATCTCAGAGATTATTTTGTCGGTCTTGGTGAAGGATATTAAAGGGCGGGCGGCAGGATGTTGGTTCTTCCCTAAAACCTCTCTCTCTCTCTCCTTTGGGTCTGAGTGTTGGTGCAAGATGCACCGATGGTTTGGTTTTTGTGTGCGAGTGTCATGTGACCCTGATCTATTTGTGTTTCCTGTGGAAGCCACGCCGAGGACCCATGTGCTGACGCGAGTGTGTGGGAACCAGCTGCCGTATTTGTTGTTCTTTCCTCGCAGCGCTGTTGTTTTTAGCATAGCTGTTCTCCCTCGCTAACACGGGCCCTCGGCTCCTCCCTCATTTAGTCCGCTGCCGTTTATGTGACGTCCCAAGATAATTCCCGCTTTTTATATGAAGGAATATCCTGGTGTTTCCCAAGTCTTTGGAAGGATAATGGTCAGTATTGCGGACGTGAGGCGATAAGGCAGCTCACCGCAGAGACCTCGTTTTGATCATATAAGGGAATCTTTCCAGCGGCGCGGTCCCCTTGGTTTTCTTTCTTTCTTTTGCTAAATTTCCCAGCAACAGTGTCCAAGTGACACATGTACCAAACAGCCGTGATGCCATGTGAAAACGTTCAACATGTGGCTGTTTCTTGTGAGAAACCACGTTTTTGCTTCGCTTTTATCTTGACTTCTAATGATTTACCTTAAACGGGCTCATTATCCCAAAGAAGGTCAAGCTAGCTGGGAGGAATGATGACACTGAGCTCCTCCGGACTCTAGGGTTTGCTGCGTCTGACTGCCTTAGCCGTTAGCTTGGAGGCTAATGGTCCCAGCCATCACCGCTTCCTCATCGCCTTTGTCGGCAGCAGTGAATCATCCCCACACGCGTGTATTTCTTCTTCATTTGACGGCGAGTTTAAAGAGCGCGAGCGTATGTTTATTTCCACTTGAGGAAAAGCAGCCGACGCCGGCCAACATCAATCTGGCGGCGGTGGCGCCCCGCTGCCTTCTGATTGGCCGGCTTCTTCTTCCCAGATGAGCAGAAGGTCCCTTCCAGGCATTCCCTCCCCGTCCTGACCTGCTTCCAGACACGTTTTTAAGCCCTCCCTGGAGTCGTAAAGGAGCTTTTTAATGCTGCTTGTTTGGCTCCTTTTGCCTCTTTCCTCCGGTCTCCCGTGAGGAGAACGTGGAGCCGACACGTCTCCGGTGTGGAGGGAGGAGTGCCGAGACGCCGAGGCTGCCCAGCCCGACTCTGAGACCTCCAGATCTCAGACGAGGAGCTTCTGAGCTCCGGCTGCTTTAATTAACCTCAACTTCTGCTTGGCCTCATCCTGGTCCTTTGTGGTTGAAACGGACCGAGAATCGGGCCTGTTTGTTTAGCAAACGTTTGCATTGGAAGGCATACTTTTATAGAGCTCTGTCCAGATAAAACCTAAACATTAGCGCCTCTTATCTTTTGGAACGCGTGAATGAATGCATCTGTGTTTGCGCTGAGAGCGTAGCGCTTTAACAAACACTTTAGCGGGTTTGTTTTTCCCTTTCCTAGCGGCGGAGGGGCTGTGCCGCGGCGGCCCAGCCGAAGAGCTAGCTGCGCGGCTCCACTTCACACGTGCGCAGCCGGCCTGGCTGGTTTTAGAAGCCTCACACATTCAACACCTCAAAAATAGCTTCTTTTCAGGCCGCCCGTGCCGTGCGCTCCGGCCTCGGAGGCTCAGGCTCACCGTCATTGGCAAAGCCGGGATGGAGGAGGAGGGAATGGGCTGTTTCTCCGTGTCGGGTCTGGGGCGCTGAAACAGCCTCCTTCCACCTCACGGAGGCTGCCGGTGCACCAAAGAGTCCGACATCTGCAGGCGCACGTGTGGTTCTCCCCCAGCACTGCAGTTTCTTCTTTTTTTTTCTCTCTGGAGGTGACCGTTTGCCGTGGGATTCAAACCCTCGCCCTCCTTTCCCAGTGTGTGTGAGCCTGGGAACCGTTCCTGGCTCTGGTCCTGCCGGGGTGAGCTCACGCACCAGGATTTGGGCTGTTCCTGAATGCACCAACCTGGTGTCTGCCTCAGGAACAGCAGAGGCCACCTCCAGGACCTGCCTTGGTTTTCCTGATGTCTCTTTATTTTTTCCTTCCCACAAGCTCACCCCATCAGCGGTGACGGGTGCACCAAAACCTCCACCTGCAGACGGAAGCGGGGTGAAATCTCACGGTAAACTCTTGACCGTGCTTGTGCTGAGGGCCTCCGTGCCCTCGTGTGTACATCCGGCTGCCAGGGAAACCGCTCCCGCTTGGATTTGACCCATTATCCACGGTGCTCCACCAGCTAATATTCCAGTCTTTATCCACCCAGGTGTTGTGGACCGGCTGTTTTTACCCTTACCGCCTCCCGGCGGTAGTTTCTTTGGTGATTTATGGCGCGTTAGTGTTGTGAAGAGCAGTAATAAATGCCATATGTCAGAGCTGTCCGCCGCCGTCTGCGTGATGTGGCGGTAATAAACAGGTAATGAACAACGGTCTGACGGAGCTAAAACATTCTGGCCAAGTTCTGCCTGGTGAAATCGGCATCTTAGTGGTGTTTCCGTTCCGTTTGCAGCTCACAGAACTGTCAGTGTTTCAGGAAATTTGGAGGCAAAAAGATGTTAGGGCAGGTAAATGACTGGCTAGCTGGATACGGGATCTGTGGGGCAGCCCGGCCGGACCGGTCACCGCGGACCAACTGCGCTTGCTAGCGCGGCAGCGCCGGTAACGCTCTTGTCAAGGTGCCACCAAGAGGCCACTGAGCCCATCATGTGCTATCGTGCTAATTGTGGACAGTAAACCTTTTGTCATCAGTGAAGAATGCAGAGCCATTGTCGCGTCACTGGGACCTCTGGAAGCAAACATGCTGCTTCTGCGCTCACTCGCAGAAAAGATCCGCTCACACATTTGAGGACGAGTCCTGAGTGTAAACAACACACTGCTTGACGGTGGAACCAGTCGTGCGGCCTCCATCTGTGCTGTGAAGTTTAAATTTCATGTTCTTTTCTCTCTTTTTTTTTGTTTAATGCGCGCTAACCTCGGACGGAGACGTTAAACAAATGCGCTGCGCTTGGCTCCGAAGCGCAGCGGCGCTCCCACAGACGCCTTCGTCAGTGGCGGCATTGTGAGAGCCGCAGCGGAGGGCGAGCGCACGGCGCAGGCTGCGTGTTGGGCCATTGTCAATGAGCCCGTCTGTCAGGGAAAGGGACCATCGGGTCACCAATGTCCCACAGAGCGGAGCCGAGAAGAGCAGGAAGAGGATTCCCAGCCACATTCGGTCGATACCGTAAATTCAAGGCTTTTCAATGGTCGGATATTATCAGATGTCTCCCAGGCTGGTTTCTGCCTGTCTGCGCTCTGTTTGCTCTGGTTATATTTAGAAAAGTCTGGTCGGATTGCGCTAAAAACGGCGTTGAAATTACAGACCGTCGCTATCGGCGAGGAAGCGTCTTTCAGCTCCCAGGTTATCATTACTCTGTGGCCGCCCGCCGGGAAAAGAGTCCCGTCCTCGGATCCCTCTCCCACGCCAGGCAGCGCGCTAGCGGGGCGATAAGGCTCGGCGTCTCCCCGCCCGGCCTTATATGGAGGCCTTCTGAAGCGGTGGTCAGGAACCCGCCGGCCCCCGGCAGGTTCTCGCTCTCTGCAGGGATTTTAGCCGCAGGAGCAGAACTTGGACTCCGAGTTCCAAAAACGCCCCAGAAGCTGCTCCCCCGAGAGCCCAACGTCGCCTAAAGAACCCCGGAGCGGCGTTCCCGTTTAGCCTTCAACAACCAAACGACGGGCCCGTTGGTCCCACAGCCGCCAGAAGTCGCTGCTTCTCAATGTGAGCGAATCATAGATGGGAATGGCGGGAATAGTACAGGGAAATCCAGAAGTGGATTCGGTGCTGAAAAGGAGAGAACGGGACACTCACCTGCTGCTGGTTAAGGAGGCGGGCCTCGGAATCAGCACCCGGGATACCTGGAATGTTCTCGGAGATGCAGACCTCTGCCGAGCAGCCCAGTTCCACCCGTCCTGGGACCTGGAACCTAAACGCTAATCTGGAACGGAGCCACAACCGAATCATCCGTTCCTCGTCCCCTTTACCACATTTCCAGGAAGTTTCGTTCAAATGTGTTAATAACAGACAGATAAATGGGTTACCGTGGCGATGGGACAGGTCGGAGGCCGTCAGCCAGGGTTGTCCCACTTGGAGCCAGCCATCGGTGAAGAGCTGGAACCGAGTCCGGCTCCAACAGCCGTTCCAGGCCAATCAGTCTGTTCCGGCCGGGTCTTGTGAAAACGGCGTGGGCGTGATCTCTCACCCAGAACTGTCATGGCCGCCGGCTCCCAGACACCCAAACACAACAGACGGACAGACGCGGAAGCATCACAAGAGCCGTGTGGACAAAACTGTGGAAACAAGCGGAGGCAGGCGGGGAAGCGTGTGGGACCGCCGGCACGTTGCCTTTGGTCCGAGCCCAGCTGGAGCGAGCTGGAACTTTCCCTCCCTTCTGGGGACCTTCAACAACAAAACAAAGCAATATCTGCAGCGTTCGTTCCTGGCCGTCTCCTCCAGCCGGCCTCCCTGTCGGCTCAGGACGACCCCGGCAGCCCGCCGAGGCCGCCACAGGATATTTGTAGCTTTGTGTTCTCCCGTTTCATAAGGCTGCGCCGGCGCTACGGCCGCACGCGAGGAGGAGAGTAAATCCTTCCGGGTCTGGAATCAACCCGTGGAGTTCCTGCCCTGGACCCGCCGGCTCTTTCAGACAGAGATTTGAGTCTCGGTAGAAGAAGCTTTGTGGACGGCAGAAAACCCGTATCCGTCGGGAATACCGACATTCAGGTCATGCCTCCTCTCTTTTGATGGACGCCATGAAAAATTTAAATTTTGGTGTTTGTTGCTCGTCTTCAAAGCGATGAGTCATGGAGCGACCTTTTAGCTTCGCTCAGCCGTCGCCCGTGAAGCATCAGGGTCACTTGAAAGCTTCTGGCGCTCCAGAAAGGGTGTTTTCTGTCCTCCCCTGTTCTTTTTTTCCAGGTATTTACTCTCTTCCCCATTGGAAGGTGGCAAATGAGTGAATCCAAAACACTTTTTTGTGTTTTTTTTTCTTTGCCGATGCCTGACGGGATTCAGAAGCCATTGTTGCAGTATCCTAGCTTAAATGTTGAAATGCTATACCATTTGGTACCATTTGGTGGGTGTGGAACCAAAAGACTAAATTAGGGCTGAGAAGCTGCTTCAGTAACAGAAAAATACCCGAACCACGGCTGCATCCTCGTGCTTGTTCCTGCTAACAAGAACGCGAGTTCTGCAGCTTTCCAGGTGAAATCCCCCGTCCAGTGGGTGCTGGCCCTCCCAAGGGAGACTTCCTCCTCCTTGTACATTTCCCCGCAGACTCACGCTGGATGTGGGCCGCTCGCTGTAATCAGCATTAAGCACATGACGCGCATTTATCCCAACCGCACACAATGTGCCCCAGTGTGCTAGCTAAGGGGGTAATGAATTGCAATGAATTTCCTATCAAAACGGCTAGAAGAACCTGCACGCAGACCGTAGCGCGGCTAATAAGAATAGCCTGTCGCTGACTGTTGCCGAGCATAAACCTCGCTCCGCTTCGGCCGGTCGCTCCAGGAATGTGTAATCTCCAAAGTGCCGAGGGGGCGTCCTAGTTGAGTCGCCGCTGCACACGCTCGCACGTGTGATCGGGGAGGTTGAGGTCTGCCCGCAGCCGGCTGGTAGGAGCCATCGGAAAAGCTAACCGCCGTCACCTGGACTCTGACGCAAACGGCCTCCTAGAGGCTCCTAATGGGGTCAAAGTGTCCACATTTGGGAGCAGATGCTAACTTATCACTTTGTTGCTAATCTGGCTGATTGCGCCTCTAGATCTGAATCTTGTTGTAATCCTGAAGCATGTCGAGGTCGATGCATTAGCGCGTTTAAACTGAGCCGGTTCTCAGCTGCGAGGCGGTGTTTAGCGCTGGTTTCCTGATTTCTGTGGCGTTGAGCTCTGGGAAACACGGGAGCCCGTTTTTCCTACTTTTCCAAGCAGGAACTCGACTTTGTTCTTGTTTGGGCGGTTTCTTTTCTCCGCTGATCACGTGCCTGGGCCTCATCTATCAGAATAACCCCCAGGACTCCCGGAGGCCATCGTCCTTCCTGGGACGCGGTAACTGGGCGGCTTGGTGAGCTCGTAGCCAAGGTCCTTTTCCAGGCAGAGGCTGGTTGTTTTCCTTTCTTTTTCTCCTTCGCTGAAAGGGTCAACCAGCAGGTCATGTGACAGCGGAACGGCGCGGCACAACCAGCCTCTGTGGTCTGAGCCGCGTCGCCAGAAGATCAGCGGAACCATCGAAGTGCCTCCGTTCCGCCAGATTATTACTTGGTCGTTTAACGTTGTCCACTGGTTCATCGACGCTCACTTTTTGCCGAACATCAAAGAGGCCCGAGGGGCTTTGATCTCAGGTGGATGGTTTTCGCTGGGGGGGAGGAGCCGGACCTTCGGCCGGCGCCTTTGACCCCGGAGCCTTAGTCTCGCTGTCTTTGCCAGATCGTGTCCAACGTGCTGATCTTCTCGTGCACCAACATCGTGGGCGTGTGCACGCACTACCCGGCCGAGGGGCTCCCAGAGGCAGGCCTTCCAGGAGACCAGGGAGTGCATCCAGGCTCGCCTGCACTCGCAGAGAGAGAACCAGCAGCAGGTGAGGGCGTCAGCTTCACGCCAACCGGTGGAAACCATCTTCTCCCTGCCTCCTCCTCCTCCTCCTCCTCCTCTTCCTCCTCTTTCTCCTCCTCCTCCTCCTCACGTTGTCCAAACTCACTCACCTCTTGTTCGCAGGAACGTCTCCTGCTCTCGGTGCTCCCGCGCCATGTTGCCATGGAGATGAAAGCAGACATAAATGCCAAGCAGGAAGACATGATGTTTCACAAGATTTATATTCAGAAGCACGACAATGTCAGGTAGGCCCCGAGGGCTGCGGCGACATCGCGCGGCCGCCTTTTACCTTCACTCACAGACCAGAAGCAACCGTCGGATCTGCTGCGTCTCTCTTTCTAAAAATCGGCTCCTTGTTGAGATTCATCGGCCGATAACAACGTGTTTGATCACTTTGGGCGTCTTTAATGTCCGGTTCTCATACGTAAGGAAAGGAAACAGCAGCCTCGAGGCCCTTTTAATCCCGATTAGCGCTGAAGGCTGGAGGCCACCCACAGACGGAGGCAGGAGAGGAGGAAGAGGTGCAGGCGTTGCCATGACGCCGGGCTGAAGGGATTGCCAGTGTTGTGTCTACTGTCACTTCCAGTCAAAGTAAAACCTGACGGGAGAGCAACAGATGTGGAGGAACTGGAAGCGGACGGGACCGAGGCGCCACTGCTTCCCTCTCTTCCTGCTTCCTGTCTTCCATTATTAATCAGCTGACGACGAAGCGATCAGCTGTTGACTGGGTTTAGTCAATCATGACGCTTTGTTGTGAACTGAGGCAACATAAATGTGTTGAAAGCAAATGGAAGCGTCCTCATGTGTAGGGATCAAACACTGCGTCTGATTGATCTAGACGCTCGTGTGTGTGTGTGTGTGTGTGTGTGTGTGTGTGTGTGTTGGTCTCGTGGCCAAAGCTGAAATGCGGGTGCATAACAGCTTCCGTTCAGGCCTTCTCTAACTTTGATGTCCCTCCGAGCCCTCCAGGTTCGGATCATCAAGTCCCGCCCCCGCCGCCGATCCGATCGTTATCGCTCACTTCCGGAGCTAAAGTGCAACAGATTGGCCACGAGACACTTGCTGGGGTTTAGTTTGAGCTTTAGCTGCTCAACTGGATTTTTGCAGGTCCTCGTTCGGCATCCTGACCTCCGTGGGGCGGGGGCGGGGGCGGCGGCGCTGCAGCGCCCGCTAAGCCTGACTGGATTCTGTCCACGCTCATCACGAGCGCGCGGCTAATGAGCGGCTAACCAGGTGCGGGCCGGCCCGCTAATTGGGGCTCCGCTGAGAGGCCGAGGAACAACGAGAGGAGAAGTGACAGCTCAGCGGGGGTGGAGGTGGGGTGGGGGCGGGGCCTCTGTAATTAACGAGCCTCGGTTTGTTCTCATAACGCCGGTCGGCGTTCCGCAGCAGGAATCCTCCTCCCGGATGAAGCCTGCTCCTGAAGAGAGAAAGACGAGCGCGTCCCAGACCAGAGCCGACAGCAGGAGGCCACGCTGGCGCGTGCACGGCGAGGTGTTGTTCACCTTCCTCCGGCGGGCCTGTTGCTGCTGCTTCCCGGTCACGCCTCCTGGGAGGTTCGCTCGCCCTCCCAGCAACAGTTCCCAGAAAACGATCAATTCTTCCCAGAAATCTGCGAGCCTAGCGAGACCCTTCATCCCTTAATTGGAGACATTTGGACCCCCGACAGTCAGATTCACGAGCCAGGATACTGGCGCTGTTGACAGGAGCAAACGCCTGTGAAAGCATGGCGGAAAGATGGAATAAAAGAAGGGCGAAGAGAGAAGCAGACCCTTCTGCCGCTGCGACCGCACTAGCAGCATGTTCCTGCCGTCCTGTGAGACGCATGTGAGCCTCTCCGGTTTGAAGCCCTGGGTATTTATAGCTTTCCTCTTGCCTTTGCCGGAGGACTCAAAGGAACGTTGCAGGAATGTCGGCACAACACGGCCGACGCTGTACGAAGGCCCACAGTTTGATGTTGCCAGATAAGACGGAAAAAGAAAACCCTTTTAGCGGCGTTCCAGCGGCCGACTCGTCACGTCACTGGTTTCTAACTGGGGGTTAGGGGTGGCGGCGGAGGGGTGGCAAAGGGGTGACGGAGGGGAAATAAAAAAAAAAAATTTTTAAAACTTTAAAAATCAAATATAAAATAATTTTTTTTAATTTATATTAAATTTATTAATAAAATTTTAAAAAATTTAAAAAAAAGATTATTAATTTGGGTGGGGGTCTCGGCGGTGGGGGGCCCCAGCGTGAATAACCTCAGAGGGTCAGAACACGGCCCCGATGAACGACCCAGGAACCCTCCGCTCCTGATGGGTGAATTCAAGGCCTGGACTCAGATTACGATGAGGAGCTCGTCAGCTGACCCCCATCAGCTGAGCATTCCCCCCCCGAACAAACACAGCGATTTATTCAGGCCGCATCAAAGACTGTCTTTGATTTCAAAATCTGCATGCGGGAGACCAGATTTGGGGCGTGGGCGTGAAACCTCGGGGTGAGTTTGGGTGGGGAAGCGTCCCAGGCGAAGACCCGCAACATGTTCCACCCAGGAGCAAAGGGGGCGGGGGTAAATATGCTCATTGAAGGAAGAAGGAGGGGCTTTTTAGAAAACACCTCACCTCAGGGTGATCGTACTCCTCAGAGGCCAATCAGCAGCCTCAGGTGGGGTCAGCTGACGTTGACCTGGGCACACGGATGAGGTTGGCGCCTGGAGGGAAGCGAAGCCCCGCGAAGAGCGAACTCTCAGGCTGCGTTTTGGTGTCTTTGTGTCTCGGCAGCATCCTGTTCGCCGACATCGAGGGTTTCACCAGTCTGGCGTCCCAGTGCACGGCGCAGGAGCTGGTCATGACCCTCAACGAGCTCTTCGCACGCTTTGACAAGCTGGCAGCGGTAAGGACGCCCAAAGCCCGACGCGCTCTCGACGGTTTCACTGCAAATGTTGGTGTTTTTATCTTGAAAAGGCCCAATGTGGATGATATAGATGAGAGGTGGGCAAACTGAGGCCCGGGGGCCGCATGTGGCCCGATGAACTATTTATTCCGGCCCGCACAGCCCTTTCTCCAAAAGCCAAATGAGGAGGGTTGTCAGCTCGGTTTAAGCTAACCTCTGATACTCATTTAGGGAGTTCGTTTTCTGCACCACCTGACCGGCCCTGATCTAAACCCCGACGTAGCCCAGGCTAAATAACAGCCCACCCCCGATATAGATGCATATGAATGGATATTTTCTTGATAAATAAGACTAAATCCATCTTTTAGGGTTTTCATCAGGAGGGGTAGTAAGCTAGCGACACCCTCAGTGATGAATATTCACGGCTCTTCCTTTATCTGGTCACGAGGGGTCGTCGTCTGTCCCCCTCGAGGTGCTGCTGAGAGCTGCAGCCGTGATCAATATTCACCAGCAGAGACGACCGCCTCGTTGCTATCCACGCTGGTGTTGCCACGCGGCTCCGTGCTCCTCACACACACGGCCCTTTTGTTCCGTGTGCCGAACACACACTCAGGTGGCCGTCATGAGACACAGTCTCCTCTCCGAGCTCTGCACACACACACACACACACACACACACACACGTGGCTGGGGATTCTTGGTCTGTCGGTGAGAGCAGGCCGTCGGTGGTAACCGCTGCTTGCTGGCTGCTGACAGGAGAACCACTGCCTGCGGATCAAGATCCTGAGGAGACTGCTACTACTGCGTGTCGGGGCTGCCCGAGGCCAGGGCCGACCACGCCCACTGCTGCGTGGAGATGGGCCTGGACATGATAGAGGCCATTTCGTAAGTAGCCCCGAGGCGCAAAAATGGGGGGAAAAAAGGGGGATTTGAGAGAAGGTTGTGGTTCTTCTTGCAGGCTGGTGCGGGAGGTGACGGGGGTCAACGTGAACATGCGGGTGGGCATCCACAGCGGCAGGGTCCACTGCGGCGTGCTGGGACTCCGGAAGTGGCAGTTTGACGTGTGGTCCAACGATGTGACGCTGGCCAATCAGATGGAGGCGGGGGGCCAAGCTGGGTGCGTACCTCCTCAGACTGGCGGTGGGCTCGCCGATGGCGCTCAGACACCTGACCGCCCGACTCTGTCCTTCCAGACGCATCCACATCACCAAGGCCACTCTGAACTATCTGAACGGCGACTACGACGTGGAGGCGGGGGCAGGAGGGGACCGGAACGCCTACCTGAAAAAGCACAACATAGAAACCTACCTCATCGTTGGCTGCAGTCAGAAAAGGGTACGGTCTGTTTCAGAGGTGGGCAAACTGAGGCCCGGGGGCCACGTGTGGACCGAATGACCTACTCAGTCCGGCCCGCAGAGGCTTCAAAGTCATTTCTCCAAAAGCCAAACGAGGAGGCTTGTCAGCTTGGTTGGTTAGAGAAGGTTCAGACCCTCCTTCGGTTAGCGTGCTAACATGTCCTCGCAAGAAGGTGGGAGCTTCATCATCCATCTGGAGTTGGACCCATTTACAGGGTCCTTAAAATATTTACATATGTATTTAATTTAAACGCGTAAACCCAACGTTGCCCTCCCCTCGTCTTCTTGTGGGAGCTAGCTGATGCTCGGGTCGAGGCACCGCTGCGCTTGAACTCTTCTCCCTCAGCCTGCAGTTGTTGTCCTCCAGCAGCATCACATGCTGCGGCTATAAATAACACGTCATGTGAAGAGGCTCTTCCTCCTCCAACGCCCAACAGAGCGGCCATTGTACACTTGTCCTGGATTGCTTTTTTAGATCTTTCCCTTCCAGACCAGATCAAGAGAGCAGACGAACCCTCCTTTGAGCGTCTACAGACCCAAAATAATGAGGGATCTAAAAACGGACCAACGCTCAAACGTTTAGCACACAGGAGGCAGCGAGCAGCAGAGTTTATGTACTTTTAGGTCCAGATATTGATGAATTCACACATGTGGAGGAGAGAGAGAGAGAGCGAGCGAGAGAGCAGAGCTGCGCAAAAGAAGCCCAACAAACTCCACCGAAGCAAAAACCTCCTAAATGGGTGGAAACACGAGCCTTTTCAGCTGCTTTTAGGCCTCAAGGTGAAAACCTTGAGAAAGTTTAGTGTGGGAGGATTTTACAGCTCAGGATTTTCTTTTCAAATAGTTCCGTGTTTGTCTTGGGTCTCGTGGGAGGAAGAGTTAATAGCCCCCCGTCGGGGGACCGGCAGCCTTCCCAACCAGGCTGGGGCGGCTGGACTGGTCCGAAGGTGCTCCGTGTGGCTGGTTCCTAAACCAACCTCCCCGAGAGGGGAGGCAAGTGTGGACCTGAGAGATGAAGCACCAGCAGCACTTTTAGAGAAGCTTCAGGGATGTTTGGCTCAGGGGAGATTTAGAACCCTCGTGGGACCAGCACGGAACCCTGCGGGACTCCTCAAAGTAGAGACACACTCAGGACTAGAGGAACCAAAGCAGTCTGGTGCAGGTTTGGTCACTCTTGGCCAGCGAGAACCCTCGTCCAGGACCTTCAGCCCTGAAAGGAACTTCTGTCTTCTGAAACTGTCTCCGTCTTTGCTTCTAACAGAAAGAAGAGAAGGCCATGATTGCCAAAATGAATCGACAGAGGACTAATTCAGTCACCCACAACAGCAGCCACTGGACCGACCGGCCCTTCTACAACCACCTGGGGGGCAACCAGATCTCCAAGGAGATGAAGAGGATGGTGAGTGGCTGTCGGGAGGCGTCTCACGGGGGACGGCGCCGGCCATTAGCAGCCATGCGCTCCCCTCGGCTCAGGGAAGCTCACAGAGGAAACACTCAGGGAGACAAGGGTGGGCAACGCGGGGGCGGGGTCAGAGGATCCAGCAGCATTAGTAAGAGTTTCCCCGCCCCCCCGCCCCCCCACCTCCCCACCTCCCACCACCCCCGTGAACACCCACCTCTCCTGGCCCCAGTTTGATCGTTAACGTAAAAGGCAGAAATGAGAGGATTCAGGATTCACTGGCGATGCGCGCTCTGTACACGCCCACAGACTGTGACTCAGGCACTGAATGGATTCACCCACACCTGTCACACACACACACACACACTTGTCACACACCCTCCCTGCACAGATGCGTTACACAAACAAGGACGCCCAGATCAGACGTGTACAAATTGCTGATTTTGTTTGATATCAGCCAGATCAAAACGACTGGTTATCTTAGAAAAATGGCAAACATTTCAGGACTTCTCATATCAAATCAGGTCCTGCGCTGTCACACATAATAAACATGAAAATCTGGAGCCAAAAACGAGATGTAACCGAGTACGCATGAAATGTGCATGTGCGCGTTGGTCCGGTAGAGGGCGGCAGAGTGGCGCTTTTATCCATCCTGTTAATCCGTTGTTATAAATCTTCATATGACTTCTTTTTAATCAAAAACGTTCCCTAACTCTTGTCTTTCCTTCTGCCGTGCAGGGCTTCGAAGACCCCAAAGACAAGTGAGTGAATCTGTCACCTTGAGATCTGTTTTCCAAGGATCAGCACCTGATCCAGGGGCTCCCACGAAGGCGGATTCGGACACTTCTTTGTCTCCTGTGATTCAGGCATTTCATTTTCAGGAACCCGCAGGAAAGCATGAACCCCGAGGACGAGGTGGACGAGTTCCTGGGCCGAGCCATCGACGCGCGCAGCATCGACCGCCTGCGCTCCGAGCACGTCAAGAGGTTCCTGCTGACCTTCAGGGAGCCGGACCTGGAGAAAAAGGTGCGTCTGGCGCCACCTAGCGGCGAGGACACCGCCCCAAAAACCAGCTGATGGCTTTCTTGTTGTCGTTCTTCCCCTCCTCTCGTTCACGCGGCAGTACTCCAAACAAGTGGACTCCAAGTTCGGGGCGTACGTGGCCTGCGCCTCGCTGGTCTTTGTCTTCATCTGCATCATCCAGATGGTCATCGTGCCCAGGTCGGCAGGTTTGACTCCTCACAGACGCACACGCTGACGTTTTAATGCAAAAAAAGCTCCCGGCTGAGAAAATGACAGCTGCAGATGAGGATCCTCACGGGCGGGCCCGAGGATCCTCACGGGCGGGCCTGAGGATCCTCACGGACGGGCCCGAGGATCCTCACGGACGGGCCCGAGGATCCTCACGGACGGGCCCGAGGATCCTCACGGATGGGCCCGAGGATCCTCACGGATGGGCCTGAGGATCCTCACGGACGGGCCCGAGGATCCTCACGGACGGGCCCGAGGATCCTCACGGGCGGGCCCGAGGATCCTCACGGATGGGCCCGAGGATCCTCACGGACGGGCCTGAGGATCCTCACGGACGGGCCTGAGGCCCACTTCCTGGTGGAAACAGTCTAGTAAACAGGCCGTCGATCACGGATATGAAGCCGGTTGAGAGTGACACGGGAGGGTGGAAGAGAAGTGAAGGCCGTGACGGAGAGATGACACGGGTCCATCCTGCCTCCTCTCTGCAGTTTCAAGGCGATGGCGGGCTTCTTCATCAGCTGCCTCCTCATCCTCGTGGCCGTCATGTTCATCTCGACGGTGTACTGCTGTTTTGGGGTGAGGGCTTCTTGGCGCTAACGCCTGCTTCCAGTCGCATGAATGAATGAGCCGTGTTTTCCTGTCCTCTTTCCTGCTGCTTCTCCCCACACTCCCAGGTTTTCCCGGCCCCTCTGCAGACCATTTCCAAAAGGATCGTGCAGTCCCGGCTGAACAGCACCCTGGTGGGCGTCTTCACCATCCTCATCGTCTTTCTGTCTGCCTTCATCAACATCGTAAGTGGTCGCTACAGGGTTGAGGCCGACAGAGCCGAGCTGTGAGACAGCATCAAGCGTGATCCTAACGGCGTTCCCGTTCCCATTCCCGTCTCCGTGTAGTTCATGTGCAGCAGCTCCGACCTGCGCGGCTGCATCAAGGACGAACTCAACATCAGCCTGGAGGAGGTGACCGTCTGCCACGCCCGCCTCCTCAACTACAGCCTGGACGGAGGCGCCTGCGGAGGCGACGGCTTCGTCTGCAGCTTCCCGGAGGTACGCCCAGGACGGCCGTCAGGTTCGGGAGCAGATCCGCAGCTGGGGGCCCCGGGATCTTCACGCGTCTGCATTTGCTCTGCCTGTCCTCCTTCAGTACTTCTCCTTCTGCATTCTGCTGAGCCTGCTGGCCACCTCCGTCTTCCTGCAGATCAGCAGCATCGGGAAGCTCTTCCTCATGTTCTTCATCGAGGTTCTCTACCTCTTTGTTCTGGAGGTGCCCAAAGTCAGCCTGTTTGACAACCAGGACCTGCTGGTGGCGGCCAACGCCATCCAACATGGGTGAGTGGCCTCCCCTCTGTAGCCGAGGCGCTCGGGAGCGCGTTCAGGTGTTCTGGCTGCTGATTGGCTCTTCTCTGCTCCTCCCCCTTACAGTCAGTCCATGAATGGAACCAGGTGAGGCTGGAGACCGGGAGAGAAGGATTTCTGGAGCAGGACTGATTTGACGTTAAACCTAGTGTGTGTGTGTGTGTGTGTGTGTGTGTGTGTGTGTGTGTGTGTGTGTGTGTGTGTGTCCAGCTGCCCGGTGGACCCCAAGGTTCCTCTGAAGATCATGACCCCGGTGGTGATCACCGTCTTCGTGCTGGCCCTGTACCTCCACGCCCAGCAGGTGGAGTCCACCGCCAGGCTGGACTTTCTCTGGAAGCTGCAGGTCAGCTGCTCCGCCTGCGCCGTCCTGGTAGGTCGCGGCGTTTGCCGGAGGAGCCGCTGACAGGTGCCACGCTCCGCCCCCACAGGCCACCGAGGAAAAGGAGGAGATGGAGGAGCTGCAGGCCTACAACCGCCGCCTGCTCCACAACATCCTGCCCAAAGACGTGGCCGCCCACTTCCTGCAGCGCGAGAGGCGCAACGACGAGCTCTACTACCAGTCGTGCGAGTGCGTGGCCGTCATGTTCGCCTCCATCAGCAACTTCTCCGAGTTCTACGTGGAGCTGGAGGGCAACAACGAGGGGGTGGAGTGTCTGCGGCTGCTCAACGAGATGATCGCCGACTTCGATGAGGTGAGGCCGAGCGAAAAGGCGGCGGCGGCGGCGGCGGCGGCGCTTGAGCCGAAGGCGCCACCCATCCAATCTGCCCTCAGATCATCAGCGAGGAGCAGTTCCGTCAGCTGGAGAAGATCAAGACCATCGGCTCCACCTACATGGCGGCGTCGGGCCTCAACGACTCCACCTACGACAAGGTGGGGCGCACGCACATCCGGGCGCTGGCCGACTACGCCATGAGGCTGATGGATCAGATGAAGTACATCAACGAGCATTCCTTCAACAACTTCAAGATGAAGATAGGTGAGCGGCGGTCCTCCTCCCTGCCAGCCGATGGAGCCCTTCTGCGCTCTGACGGCTCGTTTCCCCACCCAGGTCTTAACATTGGGCCGGTGGTTGCCGGGGTGATCGGGGCCAGAAAGCCTCAGTACGACATCTGGGGGAACACGGTGAACGTGGCCAGTCGCATGGACAGCACCGGCGTGCCAGAGCGGATCCAGGTGAGGCTCCACAAAGAGCTCTTTGACAGCGGAAGGCCTCCAAACTGGAGATTCATCGGGAAAAGTTCACTTTTTGCACATCTGGAGACGCGTGACTGTCGGAACGCCACCTCGGGTCTTTGCTCCCGGCCAAAATATATCAGGAAACCTCATCTAAAGTCGGTAAATGCCACGAAAACTGCCTTTCAGATGTAGCCGGTGGCTTAACACGGGAAAAGGTGACCCAAGTTAATGAAAAATGTTAATGAACACACTTTTGCCCTCTCGGAAATGAAAGCTGCTTCGTGCTCCAGAAATAGAAGACGCGGAGGCCTGTAGCCTGCAAAAACGTTCAAAAACGACTAGAAACTTGTGCTTTTGTGTCACCCACACAAAATTATAGGGAAGTTCCAATAAAAAGAAGCCACACGTGCTCCGGAATAGCATTAGCATTTGGCTGTTCACCTTCAACCTGACAGCGTTAGCAACGTTAGCCTGTGTGCTTGCTTCTTCCGCCCTCAGGTGACCGCCGACCTGCAGCAGGTTCTGAGCGCCTACAACTACACGCTGGAGTACAGAGGCGTGGTCACGGTCAAGGGCAAAGGGGAGATGATGACCTACTTCCTCACCAGCGGACCCTCCAGCAGCTAACCCCCGCCCAACCGACGGAGGCGCGCCCTCTCCGCTTCTTTCCTCGAGCCGCCGGAGGCAGGTAGCCGCGGAGGAGAGGCCCAACTGCCCCCATCTGCCGCCGAGACCAAAGAAAGATGTCCCGTCGGTGCGTAAAGACAGAGTTAACCGCCTGAGAGACGAAGGTTCCAAAGCTAGCCCCGCGCGGAGAAGAGCTCGAATCAGCTGGGGGGAAGATGAACCTGCAGGAGGACAGGAGCTGCACCCCTCCCTCTCTTTTCCGCCTTTCTTCTCCTGCCAATCTTTGAGCGTGAAACCAGTTTAATGTCACCGCGGCGACGCCCATCGGCCTCCCAGGGGCCCCCCGGAGGAGCTGCAGATGAGTTTCAATTGGCAGACTTGGACTACAGCGTCATCAGCATAGAGAAACACAACGATGTCAACCAGGAACCTTTTCCGGTCTTTGACATTTTCTATTTTGACTTGAACACAAAAAGTCTATATTTTGTACAATAATATATTAGAGAGCTATCTAGGGACACCGAGACGTATTCAGCCGTAGGAACTTTGTCACTCTGGCGCGGCCTTTCCAGAAGTGGTCCCGCTGCTCTTGGCACCGCCTTCAGCCGCCTGTCGAAGTGGACTTTCCTCTGCTGCCGCCATCAATGCTGAAGTATTCCAAGTCGGCAGCGCAGCCTTGGTCAGACACGAGGGCCCGATTGGCCCCGCGGTGCTTTCAGCCGTCCTGCTCACCCCCCCACCCCCGCACGGACGATCAGATGGTACGACCCAGTGAATGTGCAACGATCTCCAGTGAGGCCTTTAAACGTGTAGACTCCATTTACAGAGTCCATGTGTGAATGCACCCTTTCATTTAGGCGCGTCTCTTGCGCCGTCACTCCTCCGCCTGCTCTCACACTAAATATCTTTACTGCTGCAGTTTCACCGCTTGGTTTCATTCAAACGCCGTCGCTGCAGCTGCTTCTGTCTCCTGACCGTCTTAGGGGACAATCGTCTGCAAATGGTCGGCGTCAACGCTGCGTTGAACCCCGCGGCGGAAAGGTGGAATTAGGAATTATTTCAATTTTTCCATCTTCAGTCGGGTGAAAACCATCTGCTGCTGGTGGACGTTGGAACGGTGGGTATGACGATGGACACGTGAGGACAGAAGCCAAGCTGAGGCGCTGCTGCTGGGACGGCTCCGTCAGGTCTCATTGTTACTGACGACAACAAGATGATGATGATGATGATGATGATGATGATGATATTACCGGAGGAGAACAGCAGGGGGCGCTGGCCCTGTTGCCAGATCAAAGGTTGTAGGTGGAGATAAAAGCCCCGCTTACCTTCAGCTCCCGTCTTCTCTTCAGAGACTAACGTGACCCCGAGTCCGACCGTTTGTGTCCGGGCTGATGCTCCGGCCTTCAGGGTCCACACCCGCGCAGCGCCCCCTACTGTCCACCAATGTGCCAGGAAAGAACACGTGAGAAGAGGATGAGATCTGGAGGGTTGTTTCTGTTGTCATGCCAAACACTATGCTTTTTTAAAAACAGCCAATAAACTTGACATTTTTCATGGGATCAACATGATTTCAGCCATCCTGCTGGCTACTCTCGACACACAACAATGTTCTCTGACAGTGGAGACGCACCCCAGAAAGCCACAAACTCCACTGGAGATCTTTAAATCCAGTTAAATACCCGAGATCATCACACGCAGTGGACGTCAAGTCAGGTTTGACCAGCAGGTGGCAGCAGCGAATCACGTCTTTTACCTCTAAATAATAGATGTGGTGGCAAAATACACCTAACATTCTTATGAAATAAACATATTTAGTCTTACTACACATCACCAAATTCACACGGAACAGAATGAATCGTGGCTGAGCAGCAGGCAGGAACCAGAACTCCGTCCCTGGGATGTCAGCGGAGCCGTGATGCCTCCCAGACGCTGCAGTTGTGACCTTTCCATGCAGCCGAAGCCCTGCTTGGGCCCTTCTCCGCATACAGGCGATGCCGCTGGCATTTCAGGTGAAGCATTAGGCCCTCAAACTACGCTTCAAGTACTCCTCCAGTCACACCAGCGGGAGCCATCATTCACCCACCCCTCCTGCACCCGGAGGGAAAAGCCACCCACCACATCCATTACAGGTATCCGGGCCGCCGCCGCCGCCCGGAAACGTCTTTAAATCAGAAAGCAATCTGAAAAAAGATAAATTAAACAAGACTGGAGACGCGAGTTCGGCCGTGAACAGCTGTGGGACCAGATCATTTCAACCTCAACGGCAGAGCGATGCTGCAATCACCATGAAACCGAGGGGGTGTGTGTGTGTGTGTGTGTTCCAGTAGTACAATAAACCCAAATAAGCTCAACATTCTAACCCAATATTTGCACATCTACACCAAATTTATACTCTTTCATCACCATTTTAGTCTCAAATATTAAAACACCCGCACACACCAGTCAGGAGTTTGCTTTCAGCATTTAAGACCCAGGTTTTCTGGACTTTGAAGCTCTGAATTCCTGCGTTTCGACCTCAGACGAGGCTCTCCACGTTGCAGAGCGCAGGGATAATAAAGAGAATGTGATCCGGAGAGGCCCGACTCCGAGCCCGGAAAATTGGAGCCATATTGTGAAAACAGCCATTAGGTCATGTAGGTGCGGCGCTGCTGCTGCTGCTGCAGCCGGAGGGGAGCGAGCTCGGAGCAGCCGTGAGTCAGAGCAGGATGATGGGCTGCAGCGGCGCCCCCGGCCAGACCGACGCCCAGGAACCACTTTTCATCTCCACACACACTTGGTGGGAAAGAGCAGAGAGGAGCAGAACAAAGCAGGAGGCTCCAGCCGGGTGCCTCTGAGCAGATAACTCACCTTTTAGGTTTCAGGCAGCTTTATTTCTCTTATAACAAGAAACAGTGTTTCCAAAGTTGCGCGGAATTTCTGAAATAAAAAAAGATGCTTGGATATCGCTCAAAACTATTTAAAGGTATAAATATCCTAAGAATTATTAAATATCATTTTAAAATACATCCCAGCAACAAGTGTGAACAGAGCTGAAAAAACACTGAAGACTCTGAACGGAAAACAAAAGCACATTTGCAGATTTACAGGTAACAAAAGGAAGAGAAAACCTTCCAGAGATAATCCGATACGGGCTGAACTTCCTCCAGGTCGGCGGCTCCATCGGTTGGGTCAGAAGACGGGACAGAACCGCCGCCACGCCGCTCAAGATGCCAGACGTTTGCTCCTTTGCTGCGCTGGGAGGTCCTGTCAGACGTTGTAGTCGGGGGCTTTGCCCAGCGGCTGCCTCAGCCGGATCTGCAGGGTCATAAAAGCCGCCACGGCCACGTGGAAGAGGATCTGCCACATGTTCCTCAGTTGGTACAGATACATGTTGGACAGGCAGACCAGCGCAAAGGCCAGGAAGGATTTACTGCTCCTCCACACCGAGAAGCGGGCAAACAGGTAGCACTGCGGTGAAGACAGACGGGCGTTGGAAAGTGGCAACTCGAGCTGATAACCGCCCTCCCTCCGCCGGGCTTTTCACCCACACCGCTCCTCTTAGCATAAGGAGCCCAACAAAAGGGCCTGATGAAAACGACCTGGAGGCAGCGGCGGCGGGGCGAAAGGCGCCGAGCGCTCGCTAACGTTAGTCCGGCTGACAAGCTGCTGAGCTGTAAAGTGCGGGGCTGTTAGTCAGCCGGCGACAGGCTGCTCTTACCGGGGAACAATCACTTACCTGATACAGACAGGCCGCCGTGCCGAGGAAGAAGGCAATCACGTAATTAAAGTCTTCGTCATCGTTCTGCAGGGGGAAAGTGGCCCCTTTAGCAGCGGTCGCGTCGGAAAACAAAGCACCAAAGAAAAGGCAGCGGCCCCTCGGCGGCGGGTTCTGCAGAGCTCCGGTACCTGCAGCACGCTCTCGATGGCGTGGACTCCTCGCAGCAGGTTCAGGCCTCCGCAGAGCACGCTCAGCACGCAGGAGACCAGGCCTGGGAGCGTCACCGGCTCCAGCAGCTGGGTGGGCGCTGCGGGAGGACAAAGCATCGTCAGGGTCTGCGGCGGCGCAGGCGTCTGGAGCTCATGTCGCACCTAAGCCCTTGTATTTGGAGGCCACGTGGACCGAGAGGCCGTTAATGGCGCGCAGGTCCTCCGGGGACAGCTGGTAGGGCGGCCGGAGCTTGATCTCCATCTGCATGTCAGCCAGGTTGATTCTGGTGGACAGCGAGCGCGGGCTGTTGTAGCGCTGTTTGGTCTTCTGGATGAAGGTGTCTGGTGGACCAACAGCAGAGGAGAAACTGTGAAGTGTCCACTAATTATCACTAATAAGACGGAGAATTAAATGAAGGAAGAAAAACCAAACCGTCCTGACCTCTGACCTGGCAGAAACTCACCAAACTCGATGAACGAGTACGGCCTCAGCGCGCCGTTGATGCGCCGTCTGTCGTAGGTGACCAGAAACTCCTTCTGCAGCTCGTCCAGGAAGCAGAAGGCCAGCACGCTGGGGTAGGTTGAGGTGCACACCATCAGGTAGCCAACACCCAGAGAACTGGTGAAACTGGAACACACAGTCATGCACAATGACCACCAAACAACAACAACAACAACAACAACAACAACACAAAGTCTACTCTCGGAGAGCAGCAACGACAGGCAGCTCTGCAGTGATAATGGATGCAGAGGGCATGGAGCCTATTCATCTTCTTTACAGCTCAAACAACATCTGAGGGGAAGTCGGTCACCATGGCGACGCCTGAATTACCACAAATGTCAAAAATCAGCACAGACTGGTGGAGTTCATCATAGGGCTACAAATAAAAAAGGAAGAGCGGTGCAGGGGGAGAGATGCTGACCACTGTGGTTAAGATGGTCAGAGGTGAAGGAGAGCTTCCACTTCTGAGATCGGCTGAGCTTCTAGAAGATGATTAACTGGTTACCAGCTGGTCCGGCTGTCTCAAGCTCACAAACAGGTTCATTATCTCCCAACAAAGCCGAAGATGTTCAAAGCGATTCCAAAACCACAGCGTAGCCGTTGGACTCCTGAAGCAAAGGCCAAGCTGTCCAGTCTTTCAAATTAAATATCACTTCCCATCGAGGTTGTACTAGAGGGCACGATGGTGTTCAACCACGTGCTGCTGGAACTTCAACACCAGACAACACTACAGGATGGATCTCTGCATCGTATTAAAACATTAATATACCGAGAGCTCTTATCGAACAACAACGATCTGACAGGACCTACTTGACATTGTATGATCCAGACTTGAGCGTGCAGCGGTCAGGGAACTGGCTGAGCTTCTTGGAGAGGCCTTTTAGGTGCCTCTTGGTTTCCAGAAGCTCCTTATCCTGCTCATAGTCGGTGGAAGCGGACAGAGGCAGACCATCCTCGACTCGAACCACAGACGCAAACCACACCATCGACATCTTGGACCTATGACGGCGTCACTAAAGGCCTGAAAGCAAGAGGGAAGAAGCATTTTACAGGCACTGAGAAGCACCAACAGTACAGATGTGTAAGTACTGGCAGCTTTGGAATACACACATGAACCAACACTCGCTCTCATAACCACCAGTGTAGTGGCCACCAGAGAACCACTTGGAGCTTAGCGATTTCCCTAAACAAAGGTTATAAAAGCAGGTTCTATTAGAACCTGCTTGGAACCCGGGGCATCCATTGGTTGAGTGCAGATTTAAATATAAGTAGCTGGGTTGTGTTAGAACCATGGACAGCTCCACATGAACGCGGACAGACGTGAGATGAATGGAAACCCCTGGAAATGTCCTCAAAATTCTCTCTGCGCAGCTACAACCATTAACACCACGACTCACATGCTGATCCCTGAAATTACGGTCTGTGTTATCGTTAGCGTTCCTCGGCTAAACTTTAGTCAGTATATATATATATATTTATGTATATGCTAGCTAGGTACCACCTTAGCTTTATTTTCTGTTTGGAACCTGAAAACGCTAATGAAGTCACAGAAAATATCAAGGCGTATTATTAAAAAAATAATATTTATAAATGTGACCAGAAACAGCAGTAAACACTAGGGCTTGAAACAGGAAAGCCATCAATTACAACTACATTCATTTTCTCGCTGATTCCTTTTAACATATGATAGTTAACATGTTAGTTAGCTACCCTATATTTTCACAATTCAGGAACTGAAAACATTTTTGACAGCTGCTTTTTTTTTTAAACTACCTTGTGAGCGAATCCAGCACCATGGGGACATCTAGGATGGGGAGTTTTAAAGCCGCGGAGCTGTTTGGAGCTAACTAAGCTAGCGGCGTGTTTCCCCCGTGTTTACGTGGCTGTTCAGCTATGAATTATGGGTAAAAACAACTCTCGCGATAACTCCGAAACGAACCCAAACTCACTTTTATTGGTAAAATAAAGTTGTTTTAGTCTGAAACCGATGGTTGAAATGCTCTCATCTTGAATTTTTGCCTAATTTTCTGCTTTGCACGAATTAAACAACTGATGAACTCTTAGAGCACATTTAAAACTACAACAGAATTTTCTAGAAAATGCTCAAATGAATGTAACGGCACAAATATAAAGTAACCAACACTAGTTGATAACGATGCTGTAACATATACTAGTTTCATGAAAAAATGTTGTGGTCACGATCATTAATTTTATATTATTCCTCTATTAGCAGTAAATGTGTAAAATGTATGAACTAAAATGTATGGCCAAGGACTACCAAGGCACTTTCACTGGCATCCGCATATTCCCCCCATTAAGTTACACTTTTTGTTAGATTATGAAATAAATAACTGATAAAACATGGAAACAGTGATGGTGTCATCTTTCACACTTGTTATCTCGTCAGAGATAACATCAGTATGAGACATCCTCACTGCTGTTTGGGGGTGTGTGTGTGTGATAGATGTCTTCTCTTGCTGACTGGCTGATTAACAGCCACAGGTCCTGCTATGTGGTGCGGTGTCACCTATAAGACTAGTTTGGCTGTTCACGCTGAGAACAGCTAAAAAACCCCCAAAACCTGCAACCATGTCAGCACTCACACACATCACCACTGCCCCACTTTTCCCCTACAGTGGCATCGTTATTTATTCTCTCTCTTTTTTTTAAAGATCACTGTAAATTGTAAAAACATACCTGCAGAACATCCTGTCATTTCTAAGCCCCTGAACTCAAACCCACTTTCATGGAGCATGCAGCAGCAGCAGAAGCAGCAACGCCCTCAAACAAAATCTGGAAACAGACAGATCCAGCTCTATTTTTCATGGTCAGTGTCAACTTAGTCAGACAGACTGCATTTTAGAAGGGCAGGCTGGTGTTTGAATAGCACAAAAGAGTCAAACATACATTGAAAATGAATTTTAACCTCCGCTGCACGACTCTTTAAATTAGCCACTTGACAGGATAACGAAGCTACTAAAACAAACGATGGAGTGATTTCAAATGAAAGCAGGATCCCTCAGCAGACGCCACTTTAGTCAGGTGACCAGAAGATCTAGCTTGGTAATACATTTCAAAACCAAATCAAAGATTAAAAGCTGACAACGACTGACTGTTGTGATGAGCAACAAAACAAAAGACCGGCGGCTCCTTTGGCTAACAGACCAGATGTTTCCAAAGAGGTAAAGTCATTGCGACTTAAAGAAAACCTTAATCTCCACCAAACAGGATCTAGAAATCCTTGAACGGACTTGAGTTACCTTGTGCCAGTGTCAGCATGTTGTAAACCAAAAGGGGACAAAAGAGAGAAAACAACATGTCAGTAGAGGTGAGGAAGGGGTCAAGCAAAGTGCAGAGATGAAGAGTTGCACAACAGCAGCATGAGGAGGAAAAAACAAAAACAAAACAGAAACGATTGTTTTTGCATGGCTACGCTGCATATTTGTCTTCCCAGAGCGGAGTTTTCCCCTAACAGCTGGGCTGATCCGCCATGATTGATCCTCCGCGTGACTTATGGTTATCATCAACAAATGTCAGCTGATTAGATGAAATACTGCTGCAGCCATGGCAACAGAGGCTTCTGGGACATGACGCTTCCTTGGATGGACACCGGCTGAGCCAGCAAACCAATTCAAGTCGAACTGAACCCTTTTGTTGCGCTCCACATTGGGGATTTTACAGTTCCTGCATGCAACAAATATAACAGACATCCTTCTCACGTGTAAATGTATTTTTGGTTTTAACAAATTATCCAAAAAAAAACCAAAAAACACAGTGTGGACATGTTGTACAGTGAAACAAACACAATAAAAATATTTAGGTTTATTGTTTTTTTTAAAAAATGTGAATGCAGGAGGAATTACTGTTAAACCCCCCCCCCCCCAAAACAAACAAAGGCAGATATGACTTCTTGGCATAAGTGTGAGTTTCCCCACAGCTAGAAGGGTTTTAGGATCAAACAGATGTGGTCATTCAATTATTTAGCCAGACAAGAGTGAGAAACACTTGCAAGCTCAGTAACATCTACTGACAGAACACCTGGTTGTTGTCAACGTGTAGCACAAAAACACAACCTCTTTTTTCAGGGCGTACAGACGTAAACAGGATTTAACTTGACGGCCTAGGTGATCGGAATTCTTCCACTGGAACGCACAAATTACAAAGAAATTCCCTTCATTGTTCCTCGCTATCCCTGAGAATTGTTTTCATAGTGACAGAAAGCAAAGTCCTGAATAATAAAACAAGTTCAGCTACAGACAGTTTATTAAATATTCATGTTGGCTGATGAGCGGGAGCTGAAACCGTAAAATAAACTCCACTGCTGTGGTAGTGATGAGGACCTGGCCCGACGGGGGTGCGCTGGCGAAAAGGCGCCCGGCGGTGGCGTGCAGACAGACTGAGGTCACAGAAGGGTCACCGCTGGTTCCACCTGTTCCCCTGAAAACACACCCAGAGTGTACCTTCTCCCTGGCAACAGGCCAGCGCAGGGGGATTGTGGGAAACGACCCCCGCAGCACAGACGACACCTTTGGGATAAATGAGGCGTTGGATGCTGTCAACATCTGGGAATGTACAAAGCGGGAAAATATCAAGGGCGATTGCAGCAGAGTATTTGGCATTTCACCGTCTTATCTTCTTCTTTGATGTGCTCTGGATTATCACGATTTGCCGAGATTGCAAAACGAGCAGGCCTCCGACTGCACTTTTCATTTTTCGAACCTTCGCATTATTAAGGCCACAGAATGAAGTACTGAAGGGGGTTGGAGTCCTCCGGAGTCCAGATTCATGCAGAATACTGCCACAATTTCTTCACACTCTGGATTTTTTTCTCCTTTGACCAGCGAAACCTCCTCACAATGATATGTGGGGGCATTAAAACATCATTCTCGACGGCTCTGAACCAGAGACTGGGAGGTTTCGGTAGCAAGTCCATCTGGTGAGTGTTGACGTCTCCGACAGAATCAGAGCAGCTTTGATGGGACCGGATGGAGACACCCCCGTGGATCCACCACCAGGACCACCCCTGACCATCGTTACTCACCAGCACGGGCGTCTGGCGGACCCCTGCCGGCTGAGCAGGGCCCCACGTTGCATAGATACAGTATAGGGTGTAGCCTTCCACATATGCAGTCACAGTGACTGGGCAAAAAAAGGAAAAAAAAAAGAAAAAAAGAGAAATCACTGTATTTTCTGCCCGTCAGGAGATCCGTGAAAAAACAAGTCTTAAATGGTCAATCGCTGTCGGTCCCGTTGTGTAATTACAAACATAATCACTGAAGTATAAAAGCCTTTCACTCAGGCCACTGAGTCGGCGCTCACAGGGCCCTCACTGGGGGTCGGGGTCACAGTGCAATGACAAAGCAAGCGATGCAACGCCGTCCTCAGAGTTCCTCCTTCCTCTTGCCGACCTTCTCCTGGTCCCGTCCTCGGACGCTGCGCATGAAGCCCTTGAAGCCTTCCTCCTGTGGAGGCAGCCGTCAGACCTCATGTCACTACTGGAAGCCAGTTGGGACCTTTTGTTTTGATAATCTGATCTGAGGGAAATAAACACGCGCCCGCGTTCCAAACGCAGCCAAGGCCGACTGATGGGGACACACACTTGCGTGATGGACCACTCACCCCGCGCTCTCCGTTGTATTTTTCCACAAACTTGCCGTAGTTGTAGTGATTGAAGGTTGGGTAACCTTCCACGCCTTCCTGCTTGCAGAGCTCGTGGTTCTGTCCTTTCGTGCAGTCCACTGCAGCGTAAATAATCTGAGGAAGAACAGGAAACGCCTCGTCAGAAAAACTACGGCTCCAACGTTTAAACCCCAGGTTTCCAGGTCGGATGTCACAACCGAGCAGAGAGGGTTATTTAGCCTTTTAGCTGCTTTAGGGAAGAGGCACACTTTAACAATGACCCTCTCTTTACAGATCACATGAAAATAAAGATGTTTCTTTTCTGTGGAGGGCTGGGGGGTATAAAACCCTTCAAACGATCACAGGCATCTAAAAACAACAGGAGAGATTAATGCTGCAGAGCTTTTCCATCGATTAGTGCCAAGCTGCCCCAATGAGGCGTAAATGCCGCCTGACTGATACACGACTCCGTCGGCGTGTCCTTTTGGACGGCTGAAATGTCACCCCCCACCCCCAATCCCTCCGGATGCTGAGGGCCGCACACTGAACCGCCACCGTCCAACAATGGCTCCCGTCCACGCTCCTGCTCCGAACCGAAGGCGGAAACGACAGATCTGCTGTGGAAGGAAAAGGCATCGGAGGCTCTGTGCAGCCGAGCGCCGCGGAGCGCTCCAAACGTGTCCTAATTAAAAGTGCCTCTTGTTTTATCTGCTGTTGTTTACATGCAAACATAAAAACCACAAATGTTCAGAATCTGCATGAAAGCCGTCACGACGCTGCGCCAGATCGCCGTCGGCCTCGACGGCTGCCACATCTGCAAGCTGGAAAGGAGGTTAGAGAAGAAAGAATCTTTGGCGTACCAGCGGGGAAGAACGAGCCTAGAAAGCGATATTCTTCTTCTGTGGTGTGTTAACTAAGTATCCTAAACTGGGTCTCGGTGTACTCGCACAAACTTGCTGCAAGCTGTGCATATGCAGCTGCGCTGGGGCCGTTTTTCATTAAAAATGCAAAACAGTCGGCACAAATTCAATCGACAAATCCAAATCCGATAAATATATTAGCAAGACTTCAAACGGGATGGAGGAGCGCCTCCAAGTTGGCCTGAGAAGTGCACTAAAGAAGACATAATGTAAATATTGACCCATCAAACTCCTCATCCATACGTGTGATCAATCAGAGCTACAATCAATCGACAGGAGAAAATGAAGAAATGGAGATGTTGTTCTTCAAAGGCGCGCGCCCAATATGGTTATTGATTGGTTTCCCAGTGACAGAGGGCCAGGCGTCATGTCATTGATCTGATAATGGAATTTCTGAGGGGCTGCCCATTACCAGCTGACTTGGTTACAGTCCACCAGCACCGACGCCAAAGAGCAGAAGAGTAATCAAAAAGAGCTGATAAACTCTACTTTTTCTGTTAGCTCAAGCCGAAGGACCACTGAAAAACCGAGCGGAACGAAGGGGAAGTGAGAGAAAGTCTGAATATAGCGCCCCCTACAGGCCCCGGAAACCTTGACACTGTTGGCATTTAAAAGTGGACGCTAACGTCGTCTGCTGGTGTTACGTGTTTCTCCAAGCAGATGCAGATAAATGAATCAGCAAATGTTCCAGAATATAATCCTCCAATCCTTTGAACAAAAGCTTAATCCGCAAAGTACCCACAAAAACGCATCACAGAGAAGATAATCCAAAAAGTCCTGCGCAAGTCCAGTCTTTTCCTGGCTGGTCCTCGGCTCATCATTCTTGTGGTGGAGGGGAAAAAAAACAGTTATTCTGTCATGATAAATTTATGCAATTTGGAGTTTACTGTAAAAACAGGCCAGAATAATTATGAGTGTGACATGATGAATGGCAGCACAGACGGCTGCCAGACACGCGCCAAACAATTTAGCGCGCGTGAGGCGAAGGGAGTGAGTTTGGAAACAACGAGCCTGCAGTCGGGAGGAGCGGAGGAGGAGGAGGAGGAGGAGGGAAGGGCGGAGGAGGAGTTGTTGAACTTTTGTGACTGCATGACCTTCTAATAACCCCTAAAAACAAAGACTTATGGAAATATGAGCCCGAGGAGTCCTTAGAATTCAGCTCCAACTGCACAATCGGCAAAGTGTAAAATAGAGCATTTGTGACTCCAGACATTTCGGCTGTTTTTGTGGCCACAGCAGCATCTGCAAAATCAAAAACTTGGGGTTTTTTTTTGCTAGACCTCAACTGCCATTATTTAAATTGTGAGTTGAGGCTCGGTGTTAATAATGTGAGATTAATCACAAGCGGCTGCGACCTCCTAATCAAGCAAAACGACCTTGTGGTGTCCTGCGATTAACAGAGCTGTAAGGGCAAACGAAGAGGAAAGAAGGGAAGTTTGTCTACCTCACTTATAAACCGCTAAGCCTGTCATGACCCACGAGCACGTGGCCTTAATAGGACAGAAAATGACACTGAAGATTAGTTTAATTAGTGCTATATCCAAACCACACCTATTAATTATTCAAAACCATGCACCTCCTGTTGCAAGTTTCAGTGAGCTTCAACAAGAAAAATGGAGCCAAACCCACCTTCCGGTCCTCTTTAAAGACCTCTGCTGCTGTGGTGAAGTGAGGAATAGAACTCTTACAGTGAGGACACCCTGGAGAAAGAACAAACAGATTGGACCTTCACGACTACAAAAATGAAGGTAAGATATCACCGCATTCATGAAGGATCCAGCCGACATTTGGAGTCAAAATAATACTTGTTAATCGAATCCTCAGAAGGGACGCATATCTGCACAGCCTCACTTTACATGAAAGCTTGTTCACTATCATCAGAAAGACAGTTTTGCTAAGCTTTGTGCTCTACATTTTTCCCACATGCGAGCTGATTTTAACAACAGGAGTGGAATGAATTGAACCGCACCTGCTTGCACGTGTTGGTATTCTAAAAAGTACATTTGAAATGTAGATAAAAGTGGAGGGTTCACTGAAGAGGCTTCGGTATTGACAGCTGCGCTACAAATTCTTAAAAATAGCCTTGGTTGCTAACTTTAATACAATGTTCCCAGTGTAAATTGTATCACTTTTTAGCAAAAAAAGTTTCTTCATCATATTTAATACAGCTGCTCCCCACGTCTGTTCGCTTCTCTTACTTTTCAAGGCTGCGTCTCAAAACCAGCGTTGGCCACTACTTGGAAATCCATTTCCTGCTGAAGCACCCTTTAAGCTGCAGCATGAAATGGCCTTTAAAAAGTTCTGCTGTAACTCTAAGTGAGGTACTGAGAGGGAAAGGAAAAAAAAAAAACAGCACTGCGGCTATACGCCGCTCACCGGGAGAGCACGGACGAGCAGCTGCAGCACGTCCAAGGTAACGCTGCACAGCCATGAACCTTTCAGCTCTACAAGTGCCAAAAATTCAGATCTATCTGCTGTTTCCTTGCAGATTGGTGATTATAAGTCAAAATGGATTTTCTCCTTTTTTTCAAGAGCGAAACATTTGAACTACTTTATGCTCTGGGTGTAATTTAATTTAGGAAAAACACATTTTGAAAATTCAGACTGACTGCAGACGTCCCAGAGAAAATAGCAGCGCTGCTTCCTATCGGTTCAAAGATGTTCCATGGCCAATGTCCAATGCCTCAACTATAACGCAGCCTTACAAAAAGCTGATATCTGAGGAGGAGGCTGCATTTTTCTGTCAGGAATGAAAAATTCTGGTCTCCTCATAACTTTGGTGGACTTTATTCACTCTGCTACTTATCCAGTGAAGGTTTTGGACTTGTCTTACAGGGGGCGTAGAACATGACCAGGGCATGTTTTTTCTTTTTCAAGGCGTCGCGAAAGTCCTCGGAGCCAAGATGGCTGACCTCAGAGGGCCTGTCCTCCCAGGACTGCTCTGGCGGAGGGGGGGCTTGAGGACTGCAAAAACAGAGGAGAATTATCCTTATTTACAACTGTGAAACAAGAACAACACAGATATACCCATAAATATATAACACATACATAAGCATACATGCAGTTGAGCTGTGCTGGGAAGCATCTCTGGTGGTACATGTCGAACTGCATCACTCACTTGTGCATGAACTCAATGATCTTGTCTTTACTTCGGAGCTGCGACAGGGTGTACTTCTCCTCGCCATTCACAAAGTATTTCAGACTCGGGAAGCCGGAGATCTTGAAGCGCTCTCCCACTGCCTTGTGCTCGGTGGCGTCCACTGCTGCCAACACGCCGGGACTCTGGAGAAATATCAAACAACCAACCCTAAATCACACCAACTAATTGTTCTGTCCAATTAAGGTGTCCAAGACTAAGCTATTAAAGGACACCGATTACTGTCCAAACAATCAAGGTCAATCTTTGCACAAGAACTCACGCTGTGCACAGAACTGTGTGAAGATGATGTAGTGGGCTCAGGAAAGAACCTCTAGTCAATCCATTTTAGATAATAGCTCAGCTTTTCCCGCTGACCTCCAGTCCTGGGCAGACAGCCACAAGGAGAAGGTCCAAGCACCCAGCCAAGGGGATGTTTGGGGATGAGATCATTTCTGCGCGTTTTATGGGGCCTTCCCCTGAACGAGGGGTGTTTGTTCACCACAGAGGACAAAGCAGCAAAGAGGAAAGGGTAGAAAGACAACCGGCTAATGAGAAACAGCCTGAAAGCAGGCTGATGGCCACGACAAGCCAGCCACATCAGCCAGAAGCATCCCGGACAACTGAAGGGATTACTATGATTATTATGAGCTGTTAATGAGGCGCTGCCATAGCCCGCGTGACTGTCTGTGTCTGAAAAACAAAAAAAGAGAGAAAAAAAACACCCCAGAAAAGTGTTGTGAAACTTACATCCACGCCCTTGTTGAGTATTTCAGCAGCTTCATCATACTCTGGCTTCATCTTCTTGCAGTGACCACACCCTAAAAGATTTAAAACAACTAATTACGCCCAGAACTTAGCAATATTTTGGTAATAACAATTTTTAGAAAGATAACAGTACACATCGAAACACAGTGAGACTAATGCTTTTTTTCCTTCTTCAGGTATATACAGCATTATTGGATTTCTTGGTCTCCCACATTTATAGTATTTTTTTCTAAAAGTATTTGGAGGAAGATGACAGCATTTACATATAAAGTGTAACTGAAAATGACATACCAGTCTACCATGACGGGAACTAACATAACAGTGCAACACAACAAAGTAAAGCAAAACCCCCAAAAAGTTGGATTTAGTGGAGGTTAGTCATGAAAATAAATGCTACAACCTTTGTGTGCTGACATTTCTTTCATTTGGAGGTAAATCAGCCTATAAAATCAACCTGCCACTGAAAAACAAAGCAAATTCAGTGAGCATGAATAAGACAGAGGAGCAATGTGGCTAAAATCTGACGAATGCTGGGGGGAAAAATGCCTTTTCTCAAGAAATAATAGTCATAAAAAAACAATAGACCATCTCTGATGATGCAACCTTTGCAGAATAATCCAAATCCCTCAGAGCTGCTCTGTTGATGTGAATGCATTAACTGCTGTAAATCTCCTCCGGCTCGCTGTTCCAGCCCTGATGTCAGAGGGTTTACTGCCTCCACGCTGAGGATCCGTTCATAAACGAGATGACATTTGCCAATCACCGTCCCGAAATCACGTATGATCGTTTCCTACGAGCTTCCATCACGGATGCGGCTCCTTGACTGAGCATTTTTAAGACCTTCGTTCAGATGTGTTATTATAAATGGACAACGCTTGGCAGGAGAAGCACAAACAAAAATATTGATGACCCTTCTGCTGAGTTAATTTGGTAATTTAGATCAAATTGAACACATTTCTGAACAATGTTGCTAGACCGGTGCTGCTGAAAACGTTCCCCCCAACAAGGTGCATACGATCACATGACGTAATTTTAGAAACACACTGAGCAACACAAGAGGACGATACACATTACATATTAGTGCAATAAAACAGTTGGAGCCCAGGGCATCGTGAATAAAGTCCCTGCGTGAGGTGGAGGCGTGTTTAATGTTGCATGGGCAGGGAAGAACCTGGCAACATTTTAGATCCGATAGAAAAACGACAAAAAATAAAACAAATAAAAAACATTTGTCTCACACGATGCACTTCATCCTTAGGTATAAGGACCATGCCTTCTGATCCGGGATGAGTAATGTGTTTATACGGTCACAACGTTGCCGAGCACAGAAGCATGAAACAAACTTGGCGTGTTTCCAAAACCAGTAAATTGCCCTTGTCGAAACGGTTCAGGAACTCCTTTCTTCAATATACAAATGCAGCGCTGGCGCAGGTAATCCATCAACAGCGATATAAATGTAGAAAAAATGGGCCTTTTTCAAGTCTGCCTTTGCATTTCTGTCCATGTCAGATTGTGTTTGGAGTGTGTGTGAGAGAGAGAGAGAGCTACCCTGTGATCGATCCCGCTCTCTAGTCAGATTCAGGTCTTGCAGAAAGTCTCTTTTTCAAAATCTGCATCATGAAAAGCTTGGAGGCTAATAAATGAGCACATGACCATTAAAGCGGCGCTCCCACTCAGAATAACTCAGGCTGGTACTGAACTGTAAGCATTTATCTGTGTTTCCATTAAGGTAAGTGTCCTGCTCTGTGCCAATTCTAGTAGCCCTCCTGCCGAGTTGCTAAAAGGCAAAGTACCGCACAAACAGGTGGAGCTAGATTCACGGCAACAGCAAATCATCACCTGGGAGCAACAACGTTGCCTCTCTGGCTGTCCGTCATATCGCTCCTACGGTTGCTGAAAAACACAGTTTCTCTCTGTTTTCATAAATAATGTCAGCATGTGTCACGCCGTCCTTGTCTCACGTTTTTCTTGGTTACCGAGTTTATTGATGAGCTAACTCCCATTTCCAGAGCTGACACAGCTTCGGCCATCCATCAGACGCGCTGCAGGGGAATGAAACCCACATCCGCGCACACCTTTACATCCTGTACCGACCTGGACTAGATCTACAGAGCTTCCAGAGTGCTCTTCAACCCAAAGTGGCTGCACAGAAAAGTGGACATAAATGCAAGCCGATGGTCACAAATGGAACCCCATTAATCAATCTCAGGTTCACCGCAAAGCCATTAAGAAATGGCTCTTTAGAAGCAAGACCGGTCCCCCTGCACACACGGACGGGGGTAATGCTGTACCTAACAATAAACGTATCAGGATATACAGTATGTGCTAGTTAATGTACGGTTGCTAATGCACACACCAACTACACCAACAAGTCTGACTGTTGTTGGCAGATGGAGGAGAGAAAGGCTTGGTGAAAAAACAATGGTGCAGGGACAAAGATCCCTGCAAAGTTCCACCAGCACTTTAATTCCGAATCATTTATTTGATTCATATGTTGGTCGGCTTTTTTCAGATGGGTAGATGAAAACCAGGCGACAGATGAGCATCCAGCACCATCCAAACCTTGAGACGAACATTTTGCTCTTTCTAAACTTGACTTTGGATGAGATTTAGATAAATCGGGAAGTTTTCTTCTTTTCTCCTTGCGCTGACAGACAAACCGGTTTGGGGTCAGCGTGAGACAGCGAAGAGCAATAGCAGGTAGGATGTGGACTGGTGAATTTCACTTTAAAATGACTGAAGCTGAACTGCAGCCGTCTGAAAACAGATGTTCAGACTGGGTGACTGATTCTTCCCGTTCTGCTGTATCAACCTGTCAGAAATGTTTCTGCTAAATAATTCCATGCTTTATGTGGAAGAAAACAAGGTTGTACAGATGTATTTTAGTAACATCAGCAGCTGGAGTGTGTTTTGCCCTCTGGGTGGAGTGTGTTGCTTCTGGCAACTCAGAAGTAAAGCTGTGCAGCAAAGTCTATTTAAACCAGTTGTGATGATGAATGTTGGAGAAACGCTGCCTATTGTTATTTACTTCAGATCTATTTTTAGGGCAGAGAAACGACTGAGATGGGAACAGTCGGCGATGTCAGACATGAAAGGGTCAAAAGCAACAGCGGTTGCAAGAGTGTCAACCTACTTGCACGACGTCATGCTGCAAAAAAGCTAAAATGTTGACAGGTTTCTGCACACTAGGCAGCCTGGTGCAAGGAGAAAAACAGGCCTGTTTATGGCAGCAGCAGTAGAATGAAGTTCTGTTGAGAAAATGAGCATCTAACGGTGACACAGAGTTCTGGCAGCAGCCACCACGATCGACGCTGGCTCCAGCTGTCTGTGATTACCCAGCGTGACAATCACATAAGCAGGTTATTTGGGACTAAACTATTGTTCTACACAAGAGAAAGTTTTACACATCGCAATGGAATGCAAAACTCTACGGCTATCGGCGTCTCGTTACAAACCGACACAGATGATATTTGGGTTGGAAATAAATGGACCAGTATCATAAAAACTGCTTGATCAGAACGTAAACCTAATGGATACCGTCAGGCACCATAAACATGTGAAATCAAGAACCATATTATGTGGTTTCATGGGACATTTCAAGAAATAATAAACAGATCATCTGACTGGTGCCTTTATACAAAAACTATTAGCTGAACAACAGAGTAGTTTACTAATGAAGAAATATTTGGATTATTCCTCACAAACAGCAAGAGTTTTTTTTTTTTTTTTTTAGTTTTCCTCGCTAAAATGTGAATATTTGATTGTTTTTGCAGTTTTAAATGACCACAAAAACCCAAAGAAAATGCTAATATTTAGCAATCACAGCTTGCTTTCTTACTCACAGGGGGCATAAAACATGACCAGGACAGCTGGATGCTCCTCCAGAAAACCGTCAAAGGACTCATCGGTCAGATGGAAGACCGAGGAGCCCGACTCGGACCAAGGCACCTCTGGGGTCTTTGGCTGTGGGGCCTGAGGACTGCAACGGGAAATGAAAAAGAGGTAACATGAGTTAGGAACGTTGTAAAAAACCGGCACATTACAAGTGCTGTTCGGAGCAGTGGAGAACAGAAATCAAACCCAGCTGTGGTCCACACTCCACCCAGCGTCGCACATGCACAGAAGTGGAGCAAAAGTGCCTCACCCTTGTCCATGGAGCACTATGCTGCCTCTGGGTTTACCAAGAGGTGGATAAACATAGCGCACATTCCATAAAAAGGGACAGCAGAGCACTTTCTGATAACATCTCCGCTTTCCCTGTGGTGGTTGGACCCTATGGTTGTTTTTTTTTTTTTTTTAACTAGGTATTTGCAGAAAAATCAAGATCTGTAGGAAAACAATGCTTGACATTTGCTGACAGATCTGGACCATAATTTCAGAGCACGACAGCACAAGCATTTGTGAAAGGCCCTTTAAAAAACAGAAAGACAGCTGACATCCTTTTCAGGCATCCTGCATCTGTTTCTGGAAAATGAGGGACATATTTATATGCAAATGAGTTAAACAGCAGAGAGAGGTTGGTTTCCATTCAAATAGGCAGCTTGAGAGGTTACATAAAAGACAGGACAAGGCTGTCTCCTCAGAAAGCTGTGACGTGTCAGCTCTGCGCCCTCAGCCTGCAGCCTCTCAGACAATCCTGACTTTCCTGCTCGACCCTCGGCGTAAATGGAAAGAGAGGCGGAGGCAGAACCGGGAGATGGTAGGAGACAGGAAGGGGCGGTTGGGGGGCGACAGAATAAAGAACAGAGCAGATGTAGACTGATGACACTGGCAAGGTGAGTCAGGGTAAACAGAGGAGATGTGGCAGAGACTACAGAGGGAAAATGAGATGTCTAAAAAAGGCAAAAGCAAGCAAGAACGATACTCACTTTTTCATCCAGTCTGCTATATCCTTGGCTGTGGCTCCATAGTTTTCATAGTGGTGGAGGAACTTCCCCTTTCTAGAAGACAAGGAAAAAGCAAAGGCTCTTTACCTTCAACATCAGCTGGTCCTTATCACACACAGGTACACGGACTGAAGTGACTTCTATCTTCATTTCTTCTGTATCTTGATAAATGTTGACACAGTATAGGAATAAAATGGGCAAAGAACACTGCATCGCTGAATCAACACAAGAGTCATTAATGGTTCCGTCAGGGGGACATCTGTTTGCGCAGGTTAGAGCTGTTAAGACTCCCTTAATTTTTCATTTATGTTTGCTTGATTTTAATTAGTGTTAAAATTGACTTTAGAGAAGATGACTGTGACTCAGGCGGGCCTTCACTCAAACCCCGATCCTGCCTGGGAACTGAAGACGGCTGCTCTCAGTGGCAACCTCAGTTTTACTAAACTACAGGAGCAGGGCGACGTGTGTTACATTCACCACCTTTAGGCTGCCCAGAGCTCCCTCGAGCCACCTGTGACGGCCACCCTAAAGAAAAGCTGGAAGAAGGTTGCAGGACTGCTAAAGGGAAACCAAAGGATTAAATGTACAACACAGCTCAATGTTAAATAAGTAGATTTGATTTCAATAAAGAACTCTGAAATTTATGTCAAAAACGCCCTCGTCTCTTACACTTACTGCATGTTTTTATGTTTTTGGCGTGGGGCAAAGTCCCTTTGGGGTAATAAAGGGCTCAATCACAATTAAATAAAGTCTGGAAAAAGGCTGTGGTATTTCAGCGGGGTGTGGAGGGGTCTGGGTCGATCCTGAATACGTGTGAATTGTGTGAGGCTGCAGAGGGTGGGGCCAGCCTTGGTTACAGAGCGAGCATCATTAAAGGCGCTAGGCCATTACACATGCTGGATTTGGAGCTGGATACTTACATTTTTAAGTGAACTGCCTGCTTGGAGCAGCTGCTTTGAATTCTATCAGTGAGATTTATGGCCAACTCTATATACCCTTGCTTTATCTCCGCTGCTGTGAAACAGAGCAAAACCCTGTAAAACCAACCAAGCCGAGGCAATATTAGATAAATGACACTTGCAACAGCGTCTGTTCTCGTACCTAAAAGAACGCAGCAAGGGCAGAGAGCTGAAAGAAAAAGGTTTACTTTTATCTTCCCTTTAATTGATAAAAGTTGAGGTGTACCGCTGGCGGATAGTCAGCTCTCTTTATCTGCAGGACAGGAAAAATAGGAGAGGAAAAAGGCCTGGGTGCAAATGTGAGATAACGCCAGCAGTGTTGATAGTGATTTAGCCTGTGGTGATTAGCTGCTGTTTATCAGTGAGGGGCTTATTACTGAAGCCAGTGGGCTCGGTTGCTCGTTAGCTAGCTCTGAGTTGACACTAATGTGATCCCAGTTTAACAGCTTGGCCGAGCGTGTGTAATCACACACAAAAGATGTGCATGTACAGAAAGAAGGCAAACACACACGCTGATTAACTGCTGAGGCACTTAATCAGTCCTGGTCTAATTAAAAGGCCAGACTGAAGAGAGAGTGTGTGTTTAATGTGGAAATGGGGATGATAAACTTGGTGTAGGAGGAATAAAGGAGGAGATATAAAGCAGAAGCATACTGGAAGTAGCACCGTGTATGGGATGCTCTGGGTGGGGGGTCTGCGTTAACAAACACCATTAGTCACACTCTTAACCCCTGCCGAGGAAAGCGCCACAAGCCTCACATTTGTGTACATCCGGCTACATATTTAGACTGCAGGGCTAGAAGGTAAACGGAAATTATCGCATTACCAACAACAATATTGCAATAATCACAGCGGGTAAGATAATACATTATTGTCGTGCACGAAATTCAAGTTGAAACAGATTTTAAAACACAAGCTTTTTTATATCGCATTAAAATGTGCTTTCACCAAAGAGTATTAATAATTAAAAGAGTCGATCTGTTTGCAGCCGCTTGTGTGTTTTCAGAGGTGCATTCGTGTTGGCACAGTGGGGAAAGGCTTTTTACAAATTAACAGGGTTTGTTCAGAGGAGGAAGAAAAAAAAGGCCCAAAACACCTTCTGTTCCAGCGTTGCTCTGTCGGCTCTGAGATAAAACCCCACCAACTCTCATGAATAACCCGTGTCCTACAATTTTAGAGGCACTGCGACGACACTGAGGGGAGGAGGAAATGTCTGCCGATGGTACCGTTCAAACACAGCGTACACGAGCCAGTACAGCAAATGTCCAGGAAGCACAAGTAATACCACAGGGAGCACACGAGGTTTTCAACGTCTGGTTCACAATGATATAACAAATGACTACCTCAGGACACTTGCGGCATTGGTTGGTAAGACTGGATCAATCACTCTGCTGTGAAAATGAATCTTGAGCCCCACCGAAGGACACAGCTGTGTGTGGACCTGGTTTAAATCCCTGTTGGGAGTTCTTGCACATGATTCCGTGTCTCCACCAACAAAATGTTGGGTTTAAAAATGCACACTGCATGTATTAACGATCAAACACTTGTCTAACAACAAATTAAATGCCACGAGTTCAATATTTTCAGACGCTCAATCTTTTTCTGAGGGAATACTTGCAGATCCCAAAGCTTGTTAAAACGTTACTTCTGCCAGAGGCTAATCCTAAACCTTCAGCACTGCTGTACTCAGGTGAAAAGTCTATTACTACACGGTCTTTTGGTCCCAAGAGGTCTGAAAATGACTTCTCCTTTAAAGTGGACCAACTGTGATGTACCGAGCCCTGGAAGCGAGGGATGAAGGCGGCAGATGACAGGAATCAACTTACTCAAAGTAGCAGAAAGTCGGGTAGCCTTTGACGTTGTACTCCTGCTTGAGGCCATCAAACTCAGCTGGATGCACATTCATCCCTGCCAACACCTTAAAATTGATGTGGGGGGGGAAAAAGGAGAGGTTGTTGAAACGAAAGAAAAGATTGAAGAAAAGTGCCGCTGCTCAGATGCTGACCTTTAAGAGCCTATTTCATACCACACATTCATAAAAAGGCTTGTGACACATGTCATGCTGTTTATAATCCGACTCAGGACTGAAAGCGTCCCACATCCATTCGGATTTTGTACAAACCACAAATTGTACTAAAATACAAAAATAGCAGCATTTCATTAGCAATTATTTTAAATATATCACCTTATTTGCTTGTCAAATAAGGGTGAAAAATATGCAACTTGGCCGACCTCCATTTCAGTATTCCAACCTTCAGAGCTCTCTCCCTCTCCCTCTCCCCCTCTCTCACACACACACACACACACACCCACACACCGACACACAGTTTTATGTTTTGAGCAGGGAATTTGTATGCACACTAATTTCATATTAAGAGGATTACATTTTTGTTATTCATCAAGCTCGACAGTGAATTATCTTATTATTCCCTCTCTGCTTATTTGGAGGCAAACATTATACGCTACTCTGCTACTCCAATCCCACCTTTCCTGGGGAATTTCTCTGAATTTTTCCCGATCTGGCACCTCTGCTGCCATGTTTAATAAACACGAGGATCCTTTTTCAGCACAGAGCTGGTTCTTTGTGTGGGTCCATGCCTACAGTGCAGTTTAGACTCTTCAGAGGGATAAAAAATAGGAAAAATACCAGGACTAGAGGAGAACCCAAAGGAACCGAGAGAGCTACCAGACATTTAGCCTCTGGAGAAGTTATAAACTTTGTCTGCACCAATTTCATTGCTTAATTGTTGCTGCAGGTGCTACTGAAGAGAGAAATACATTTCATCTATCCTGGGTTTACAGAGAAAACTTGAAGTGTAATCAGACCCTGTAGTCATTGTCAACAGAATGTCAGCTTAGACGTCTGAATAAGCTACTGCAAAATAAAACAAAGAACAAATCCAGTGCAGATTGCAGGTTCCTGCTTGTAAAGGCCGTTTGGGTTGTTGTTATTCTCGATCATGCAAATTCTGCTGAGCTGTTGCACGAGAAAAAGTCCGAGGCAGAGATTTAATTTAAACTACAGCGCCGTAATGCTGCAGACTGCTGGGCTAACCTTCCCAGGTATCACTAATGACACATTCAATATGGCTGCAGATGGGCCCCTGTTAATGCCCAGCGCAAGTGCGTGTCTGTGTGTGTGAGAACCCCTCTGTTACATACGGTACATTAACTTACATATTTCCCTTTGGTCTCTGTGGCTGCCTGCTGAAATATAGGCTGCATCCTCTTACAGACACCGCACCCTGCAACAGTATACAACACAGACGAAGCAGGTTATTGCGCTGGGAAGCGACATGACAGGACAGGAATAAGATCCTGCGCCGTGTGTTATGAAAGATATGAACACAACACCCAAAGAAGGGAAGCGTATATTATTGTTTTCCTAAGGTAACTTTTAGAAATGAAGAACACGTTGGGCTTCCTCTGAGCTTCTGAGCATCGTGAAAGGAACAGCACTTACACGGAGCGTAGAACATCATGAGAATAGGCCGCTCCTCCCGCTTCAGTAGCTTCCTGAAATCCTTTGTGAAGATTGGAGATTTACAAACTTTGTTATTTGAATGCAAATATCAGAGCAAACAAAACAGAGTGTAAATATGACACAAGGTCAGCAAAGATCCAGGTAGTTTGGCTTTCAGTAAAGCTTTTTATCTCTGTTAAAAATGTTAAAAATATGGTAAAAGATGTTAATATTTCCACACCAGGGGGGCAGGCCCAACAGTAGTTTCTGCTCATCAGCTTTAAGAGTTCTGAACTTCATAAAAATACAATATTCAGCACAATCTGCTTTCAGTAGGAGGAGATCCGTGGGTGAAAAGTCACAGGACTGCTGTTTGTGAAATCAAAGGCCTGTCAAAATGCCATGTCTATCTCCAGTCTTAGGGCGGCAGATGGTGAGGGAACCTGTTGAGGGGTTCTGATAAGAGTGCCACGTGACCTTTGTGGACAGCAGCTGTCTGGAAAGATTTCTGGACTCTCTGGACCGCACACTCTTTGATGGTCAAATGCTAAGAAGGTACATAGTGCAGGATGTGATCAGGGAGGGCCACGCCGTACACACTCCTCTAGGCTGGTCTGGGTGTCCTCAAGTGAACGCGGAGTGCAGGCGTCATTCAGTTTATCCTGAAGCTCACCAGGTCATTTAGCGTGTGACTTACTTTCTCTGTTTCTATGTGGACAACATCTTTGGCCTCGGGGTTTTCCTCCCACAGCGGGGGTCCCGACGGGTCTTTTAAAAAGGCTACCATGGACTGAATCAAGAAAAGAGAAGGATTCATCGACAAACTTTAATCAGAAGCACAACATTTCTTGGGTGCAGAGAGTAAATCCATAACATGGCATATTTTTCTCAGGAACGCTTTCATATCTATTTGGATTAGGCCAATAAAAAAATGTAACTTCTACAAATTCCTACGGGTAATATTCAGCTCTTTATCTGCCAAATGTGGCCCACAGGCTGGACACGGAGCTCACCGTGTAGTGTAGCAGCAGAGGTGGACAGATTTGTGGCTCTGACTGAATAATCTGTACCGATATGATCATCAGGGTTGAAGACAAAAGCCTTCCTAACTGTTGTTATTAATTTTAGAAAAAACAATAACTGTTTCATTCAATGGAAAGCACACATGGCAGAGACCCCGGAGGTGTGAACGTGAGGGATTTTCAGGAATTAGCTCCAGCAGTTGCTAGTTGGCTGAGAGGCGCTGACACATGCGCCCACCTTTTCTCATATCAATAACGGGTCTGAAAATAAATTAAACTCCATCGAGTAAACAACTAAAATGAGAAAAATGCCCTCTGGTTGTGAGAATTGTAAGCAGAACTGAGCGACTGAGGTGTCTGTGAATGAGTGAGTATCCCTGAGTGACCTTGTTCCTACTTCCTCATCTAAAAAATAAATATCACCAACATGACACTATTATTTATCAGATACACATCTTCTTTTACTTTTTTTATATTAAAATAAACAATAAAGAAGCCATGTCAGAAAGTGAACCAATAAAAAAAAAACCAACACTCACTTTAAAGGTTGCAGGCCTGTTGTACTCTGTGTGGAACGTTCCATCTCTGCAAAAAACACACAATTCTCAGACCGCCATGTGACAGGCAGCAAATAAAGTGAAAAACAGCTGGAGTTACTACTTACTTGTAATGCAACAGCTCTGCTCCTCCACGTTTGGAACCTGGGTCCACCTTGACCTTCTTACAGAGCTTACGGCCCTCGGAATCTCTGAAAGGGAAGAAGGCACGTTTCTTGAGTAATCCTTAAAGGAAACACTTAAAAATGTATATTTATTTATGCATCATGGGTCTCATTTAGAGTAGTAGAGTTTAATCGTGATAATCTACCCTCTTTAATGTAGTTTGCCCAGCAGGAGGGAGATGAGGCCTGTACGTGAGCAGCACGTCTGATCCTGTTTTAGGTCGTTATCGCGTATTCGTTGCAGTGTTTAGCTGACTTTTCAAGGCAGATGGTCCTGGGCTGGTCACACCAGGAGCAGATGTGACCTCAACATGGATCTGCAGATGACTGAGTTTTCCATTCCAAAGTGTTTCCAACCATAAGAAATGCAGCCAAAGTCAGCGGTGGAGGGTCCAAAACTGGGAGAAGTAACTGTGTCAGGATGCTGTAAACAGCATTCTGGGTTATGGATACCACAATGCCACCTTTTTTTTTTTTTTAGGCTATCTACTTTCTGTACATTTCCACGCATTTAAAAAGGTGGCTGATGGGTCATATTTGACAGAGTGACAAATGATCTAAGGGATTTAAGCCTCTTGCTCATTCAGTTTTCCAGTCCACAGTCTACAGAAGTGATTCAGGGGGATAATCCTCAGGCCGTTATGTTTCTGGGTTGTACTTTCTGTGACTCAACAGCGAACGAGTGATCCTCCTCGATCAGGGTGAACGCGAGCCGCAGTGACACAGAATCCCTGATGTTCGACTAAAAGACAGAAAGGCATAGATGGGATTGCAGCGAGCACAGCGCATCAGTGGTGCACTGAGCAGAAGGTCTGCGACACCCGTCTGATCAGCATCAAGCACGCTCACATGCACAGCAGAGGCTGAGGAAACCTTATCTTCTAGAGTTCAGATGGATGCTTTGACTGGGTTTCTCTTTTCTGTCCTCTCTGCGGCTTCAGTAGCATTTCAGTCACACATTTGCTGGCAGTCATCAGTTTCACTCGTCACATGGGCCTCATATGCTTGCTGATCACGCTACGAACGTCTGTCTCGCCCAGCTAAATTCTTCCTTCAATCTGTTGACCAATCAAAATCTCTGTAACCCAACGAAGCCAATTACTTTAGATACTTTATTATACACGGTGGTTGAGCGGCGTGCACGTTTACCTTGAAGTGGAACGTTTCCCTCAGTCTGAGGTAACCCTTTGTGTGGTCCCTTTTGAAAGGATTGACAATGGACTCATCATGCAAAGAGGATGGAGTGCTGCATGCCATTTATCATCCTACGGCCCCCCTCCGCCTCCCCCACATCCTTCTCTTTGCCGTGCTGCTCTTGCACTTTCCTCCTCATGCTGATCCGGACAATACCTGGGTCTCATCCTGCTCTGTTTCTGTAGCAAATTGCCAGAAGGCCAGGCCAGCACAATCCTGCCCCCTTTTCCTGTATGAGCTCATCCATCCCTCTGTTGGCCAACACTCAGGTTCCTGTCAGCTGTTCAGTGTGTCATTCTGGCCTCGGTGGCCCTCTCCTTTGGCCAGGCTGACGGTTCTCACGCTGAGATGTGGGCTTCACTCCCGTCTCCCTCTGTCCACCCTGAGCTCGCAGCTGGAGCTTCAATTTGGAAAAAGGCAGATTTGGGAGGAGGGAGAAATATGCCAAATGGCACAATACTTTACTGCAGAGCCTGGCAGCGAATCTGCGAGTCCTGCGGTGATGAACCGGGCTTCTCCGAGCTCCCCTGGCAGGAGTCTGGCGTGGGATAAATCTCTCCACTCTCAAGCACTCTCTAATTGGTCTACAAGGAGGCAAGCGAGTCAAAAACGTGAGCGGTGGAAAAGATCATCCCAGCAGCCTTTCAGAACAACGTAGGCAGCAACAAGTCAGACAATTCCTCCTGGGTGTTTGGAAATAAGCCCGAGGGAGATTGTGAACGAGGAGATCTCCTGGTTCCCGCAGATCCCTGTTCTGTGTTTCAGTCTTTCCTCTGCGGAGAGGGAGAGCAGGGATCGCTTTTGATGGCTTGACAGGTATAAAAATAATGAAGTCAAGTACATGGAACTGAACGCAGGAATGGGTAGAGAGAACGATGAGGAAAAGTCAGAACGCTGGGGAGCAAATCTGGCTGCGCTTAAAGTAAACAATAGTTAACAGCGTCTCGGGGGATCTCGTATTTGCTCATGTAAACACATCCACAGCGTGGCTTACACACACACGCGCGCGCGCGCGCATGCACACGCACAAGTACAACCGGCAAACACATCCAGAGTTGTGCTAATTAAAGGAAATGAAGAGCGCATCAATCAGAAGATCATTAATACTTGTGTTATATTCCTCATAATTAAGTGTTTCTGAAGTGTTTTCATTTATTAGCCCAGCTATATATCCTTTTTTAATCTCAAGAGTGGTAAAAACGAACTGACAACATCCTGACACAATGACTACCTGGAACATGGAGAAATCATTTTCCTTCAATTATTCTGATAAGTGCTAATGTGCGCCTGTAAAAAGGAGCCAGTAAAATGGGCTCCATTACTGTTCAGGTAAAAGGTGACATATATTCTCCATTGTTAAGTGGGGGGTGGTTAAGTGGAGGGAATTGCAGTGCCTTTGGTAGTACTTTCAAAAGTTGTTGGGAAAAAAGAGGCAGGAGAAAGTTGCCCACTTACCCACAGTTCACCCAGGCGATCGTCCCCTGGCCTTTCACCGTCTGGGCCACGTCTGACAACAGTTTCAGGTGGGAGTCCCCGGACGTGGCTGCAGGCACAGAGCACAGAGCACGCCACAGTTGGGCTTTCCACAAATACCGTTCAACAGCAAAAAAAAAAAAAGCTTCCAACACTGCAAAGGAGTTCCATTACAGCGAAAGTGAGCGCAGTGACAAAAGATCCCAGAGTGTCCGTTCTACAATAGAAGAACTCAGCACGAATAAAAAGAAAGTAACACGACCCCAAGGGGCGGCGAGTTGGCCGGTCACAGCGGGTATGGTTTGGCCAACTTTGAGCTCTTTCAGAGAAGATGGGAGGAATTGAGTCAGTGTATACGTGCACAATCTGATGAATCAGAGATGAACGCCGCTGGAGAGAGAAGAAAATACCAGAGAATATGAATGATTTTCATCAGATCTGCAAGTTTACACTCCTGCTGACACCAGATTTATTGTCTTCACTGCATAATAAGAGAAAGACTGCTGTAACTCCAGACCCAGGGTCTGTTGAGTATCTAATGAATTCACAGGCCTCGGCTTCACACAAGGTCTGCAGCTAAAACATCTGGGAGTTTCGGTTTCAGTTTTCGGTGTGCGGAGCAGGAGGTGAACAGAGGGCAGCTGAAAGACTTTGACCCTTGTTAAAATTCGAAGAGCGCTAACTAGAGCGTCACTCAACAGGAGCGTAACAGAGGCGGGCTCGTCTTTACTTGGGAATTGACTGAAAACAGTGCGTCTGGAGGCTGGATAGCAGCCTAGCGAGGGCTGAGCGGGGGAAGAGCTGCCCAGGCGGAGGAGCCTCTGCTGAAGGAGGTGCGTCTGCGTGAGGCTGCAGCAGATGATCAATCCCACTCAGCGAGCTGATGCCCTCGCGCCGGCTGATATGAATTATGAAACAAATGAATCTGTGGCTGTGGGGCTCCGAGACGTCTCAGCGGCTTGTGTGAGAGGGGCAGCAGTGTTTCGGCAGATGTATTGGTAATAGCGCAAAGATCCTTCGACAAATCTGCTGCCATCGTTATTCTGCTTTAAATTAGACTTCACTGTTGTGACAAAAAGCATAACCTGCCGCGATCGAGTGTCTTAGTGTATTTTATGTTCATTAATATTGTTGAAAGACAGGATTATCCCTTTAAAGCAAGGCAGCAGCTTTTTAAAACAGAATAGATCACACTTGGAAAAAGCTTTGTGACACAAGTGGAACGGAGAAATGCTTTACTTTAGTGTTAATGTAAAACTGAAATATTCCAATGATGCAGATTAGCAGCACTAAAGCTCTGCTATATATTTCGCCTACATTAGCTGGAGGAAAGGTGCGGTACTTAACACCAATGGTGATTCATATTTGCTAAGAAGAGTTGGCATTTTTTAAGTTGGTCATGCTAAAAGGGTCCATCCATAAATACCTCTTTCATTACTACAATAATTCTGTCCAGGCAGGCAGACGATCGCGACATCATTGATTCGAAAACGGAGGTGTTATTTGCTGACCAACCTGTCTTGGTGTAGAGCACCAGAACGTTGGTTCTGGTCCTGAGCAGTTTCTTGAAATCCTTGTGGTCGCTGACCTTCTCTATGAGAGGAGAAACCTTGACCGCCTCCAACGCCGGCAGCAACCACAGCTTGAGAGAGAAAACAGAAACAAGGCTAATGACGTTAAAAAGAAAACACACATTTAGAGAACATTCCTGAGGGCCGTAGGTTCCTCAGGATGATTACACTGTTGGGGTGACTGAGATAAAGCCTGCATCTTCTGATCAATCCTTCAGCATCTTTGCTTAGGGGTTTCAAAAAGGTTTATGAGGCAAACCAGAGAGTAAACACTGGTTTATCAGTAACAGGTTAGCATGGTGGAGCGACTGGCGGAGGTAGCAAACACTTACTGCCACTTTTATGGATCCTGAATGAGAGAGTTTGTGTCTGATCCTCACAAATCTGCCTGTGATTCATAAAAGCCATCAACTAATGTGGCAGTTTTAAGGCGTCTCTAACGAGCGCTCAGGACGGAGCAGAATGATGTGGTGGCGCCAGTGTGGACAGCATCCACCTGTGCCTTTCCATCCAAGACAAAAATCCTCATCATTAATTACTTTTTGTTACTGTCTACAATCGAATCTGTAGGACAAACTAACTAAAAACCAAGCTCTGCAGCACCGTCCTGTGGGTTTGACCTGGGATTGAAGAGTTTAGATTTGGGCTCTGAAGATTTCATTCATTCATTGTTTTTAAATGCTCCTAATTGACCTTGCTGGTTAGTGTAATCACGGAGATCCCAACCTGCCCAAAATAAATTAGGTGTTTATGTGCGACTTAAGTCCAATCTAAATGATCTGAAAGGTCTCCATGAAACTTTGGCCAATTGATCACAACAGAGAAAGGAAGTTTTAGAAATACCTCTTGAAAGGATTACCAACTTTTGTTCAGCTAATGGGCACAAAGGAGGCAAAGTTCTACCTTCAAAATATAAATCCAGCTTCAAAAAAGGCACAGACGGGTTTACGCTTCTTTAGCTTTAAAGGTTTTCTCCACTTAACACATCAACAGCGGTTCCAAAGATGTGAACAAGTTTCAAGCTCCCGTTGAGAAGATTTGAGGTTAGTCAGAGACCACTACTAAAGGGACAAACAAGGTTAATTCTATGCATTCTAATGGTCTCTGTGCCATCACTATTCATTACAAAGCCCTCCTTTCCTGCAACAAGGTGCTAAATTAGACACCAAACACTGTCTCTTCGCTCTGAGGGTCTCGCTTGATGACTGATTTCAATTGGAATGAATACAAGCACCTGTCAGCCCCGTTTTCTAGCTTCAATTCCCAACCAGGTGCTCTTCTGAGGAGGCTCTGATCCGAATCTTAAGTGTATTTTTACACTCGGCGTGTAAAGCCTCGCGCGTATCTGTCAGCTGACTCCCAAAACGGAGTTTGATAAGGTTTATCTGACAACAAGGCAAACTTTAGAAGCATCCGTAGTCAACCATGGTGCAATGAACGGCCTGATTAGAAGCTGGCAGTCGATGGATAAGTAGGTAAGTAAGTACAAACAACAACTTGAATCTCCTGACATGCAAAGACACATACATGAAGCAGTAAGAGCCAGGGTCCTGTTGCTTTGTGCATGTTTTACATCCACCACAGTGTGCTGCGACCCAGTTCAGAAACTGTACTGGTCTGCATGGTTCCCTGTTTGGGAGGAAAAGATCACAAACACCACCAGCGAGAGCTGCACTTCCTGTCAACACTGGGATTCATGGCTTCCATCAAGCACCTGTTGGCTGTGACAGCGTAACTCCAACAGGAACCACAGGTTCCCTCACAGTTCCCCCACAGAGCATCGTTATGTGACAGAAGCACTAGGAAGCAATTATTACTGCAACATTAGCAAGTTCAGAATGTTCTTTTTCTGAAATTACATATATACATCTTTACACAGTGACGTTTGATTCCTCGTCCACGATTCAATGTGGAACAAAAACACAAGATGAACTCTTCTTTTAAAGCCCTTAATTAAGATTTTCACTTAGGGATGCAAAGTGAGGGTCTGTTCTATAGATATAAAGAAGGAGTTCACCCTGTACTCTTCACAGAACACACAGTCTCCAGAATAATTGCTTTGTGCTGAATACATATATGCATGTCATTGTACGGCAATAAGGGCACTATGGAATCATTTCTTACTTGAATTTACTTTATAGCTCAGCAATTCTGTCCGTACATTGTTTGTTGCAGCATTTTCAACAGAGTCTTTGTATAAATGACATCAAACAGGAATATCTTAAAAGGGCCAAAACACCGATGACCTTGATTTTCCAGCTCTGGCATTTAGAACACAGCGATTTTTATTCTTCAGCGATTCTCTGGTCTATCGCTGTCAAGTTTCAGCTGCTTCCCTACACAGGGTACATTTACCCGTGCTTTCAAGCAAAACGCCACTGATCCCGCTGTCAGTCTTCACAACCGCAAAAAGGGGGCGATTTTGTTGATTGCAGCAAACTGTGTCGTCTTGTCAAAAATGCAGTGTTACAATCATGGTCAGACCTGTCCAAAATGTCACCGTTCGAATGTCACAGAAGCCGACGGGGCTGATCACAGCCCCACCCACGGGCTTAAACATCAGCTACGGTTTATACCTTTACTATGGAGACATTTACAAACTCCATATTGTCAGGACAACCTAAGGCCTGGCTGGCATTCCTCTGAACCGACGGTTTACGCTGCCACGCTGCGGGAAAGGATGTAGTCCTTCAACAGCAGCAGGGGCCCAGCTCCAGCCTGCCAGCACGAACCCTCCATCTGCTGCGCCCCGCTCCGTGGAAGGTGTTCATTCGGCTGTGCGTTCAGCAGCACCTTCACGCACCTATTTGGGTTTTGACTAAGGAGGCAGGCTGGTGTTTGCTCTGTCCGCACCTACCTGGGGTAAAAAGAGGCGACGCGGCATCTGAAACCAGCCGCAACCCAGAGTCCGTCAAGGTTCCTCCACCCTTATTTGCTTTGCTTCCCTCAACAGGAACCAGAGCAGGATGGAGCAGGAAAAGTCTTTGGACTACCTGTCCATGTGCATAACATGTTCCATGGATTAAGCATTGATTCTTTTCTATTAATGAAAAGGAAAAATGTGAGATTTGCTCACATTTCTACCAAAAAAACCTTTTTTTACGTCTGCAAAACAGCTTATCAGCTGTTTTCAACTTGTTTGCACTGTTTAAATGAAAACCATGCTGCCAGATGTTCAACCAATCACACTATTACAGCTAATGTCTGAAAAATCAGGTCTTTCGCTGAGCAACAATTCAAACAGATCAATATTTAGACGCTTTTTAGCTTGAGCAATGTCAAGTTGCCAGAGGGTAGCTTGGCTAGTACTACCACACATAGGAATATCCATGTTCCTGGTGAGAAGAACCGAAACTGTAACGGCAACTAGAACAAACATAACTTCTTTTCGGTTTCAACAGCCTATCACCCCGATGATTCTCCTTTTATGGCATAAATCGGTGAGCTGGGACCATGTGTGAACCAAAAATCACGGACGTAGTAGCTAGCTCATACTCACCTGTGACTGTCATAAGGCATTGTTGCAAACTTTCCCTCAGTTTTCGCAGCTTTCCTCAGCTTTTCAGGCCAACAATTGTATGTTTCTGTGCTCTAAAAGTCCAACTGGGTTAATAACAAGTCCTTAAGCTTCCTTTGAAAAATGTTTGACGTGAAAAGAGAGGACGCGCTAGCTAAAGAAAGGTGGGCTAGCTTGTCAGGTTCGCTGCTCCGGAGTTTACCGCTCATGGAACGGACAGCTGTGGGAGGGACCAGGCTCGGGTACGCGGACGAACGCTGGTGAGAACATCGCTGTCTTTGTCCCGGTGCCTACACAAGTCTAACGTTTTCACGCTACCAAACCGTCGAAGCGCTGACTGTTTCAACAAAGCTCGGTCCCAAGTTCAGTCATGGACTGTCAACTTTACCTCCCGCACGGACAGGCTAGGAGACGCGTGCAGCGACCAGGACTTATTCCGCTCCGAATTACACTCCGAATTAAGACGGACACAAGACACGCCGGATTAAACTGCCATAGCTGTTCACGCGGCACAACGAAAGGGAGAATCGCACGACTCACCAGTAACGTTAACGCCAACATTTTCGCCTCTCTCGCCCGACTCCCGCAGCGGTTCAGAGAGGCCATGATGTCGTTGCCACGTCTGGATACGCATGCGCACACGCGTTTCTAAGGAGCCTGGCGCAAGGCTTCATGGGAAATGGAGTTTTAGCGGTACGTGAACTTTAAATACGGAACTTTGTCTCCTGTAGGGGTAAAGGGTAAGAAAATTGGCCCATTAACCTTGGTTTTCATTTCATATCACATCTGTTTATGACATAAGGAGGCAATTTCATTTTTACATATGCATAATATCAGTTTGGATTTTCCTAGTTTGATCGGGAGACAATACATAATGCTCTGAGGTCTGAAGCATTAAAACTATATTTTTCAGAGAAAAAAAGAGACGCCTTTTGTTTGATGTGTCCTAAGACACAGGCACAATGTTCTCAAGATTAAGTTTTGGTGTAACTGATAATGACATTCGACAGTTATGCGAGTAATTAACCACATAACCCAGTGTACTCTAATAACGTGGGTATATGGCCAATTAAATTAAAACAATGTTTATTGCCCTTTTAGGTGTGGCATTTAATGTTATTTATTGAAAAACGAACGAAATTCTCTCTCATTTGACGATAGAATGTAGTTGGTCCAGATTGCGCGTTGGTCAGGTATCGATAAAATGGAAAATCATTAGAGAAAACACGCGTGTACCCAGCGGATTTTACTGCCAAGTAACACCGAAGCACCCCAGGCTCTCCGGAGTTGTACCTAACAAGAGGAAGGACAGATCGTTCCCACTCCCTCCGCTGTGATAATAATGTCTGCGCCGTCTCCGGACCGTGACGCGACGCTCTTTCAGCTCTCCGGGGGGTTGTCCACGCTCGCTTCCTCGGCGCAGTCCCTGCAAATTGGCTCCATTTATTCCCCCCAGCCTCACGCACATACCCCACCCACCTGCCCCGGTCCCTCCTCAACTCGTGGTATCGTCCAAGGCTGGAGGAGAGAGAGAGCGCAGTTTTTGGTTCAGGTCGCTCGGAGACTGACGCACAGAGACCGAGGACGCTCCAGCCCGTCTGCTCCGCTTCTCCTCTGATTCTCTGCTCATCTTCCTGTGCCATTCTCAACTTGGGGAATACAAAACATCTGAAGGTAAAGCAAAATCACTTTTTCGTTCTTTTCCTCGTGCATAACATGCCAAATAACCGACCGACGCTCACTTTCGAGCAGAGCTGTGCGCCACTTTCCAGCGAATCCGCTGTGTATTTGGTGGTGTTGTCATTTTGACACAGCAGCCAGAGAAACCTGCTGTAATAGGACGAAAAGTCCTCCATCATAACCGCCCTGGCTGCAGTGAGCGCTGCGTTTCCACCAGACACTTTTCTGCCTTTCCTCCCGCTCCGGGGTGTCGCCTTGATTTGGAATTTCGAGCACTTTTCTGCGCTTCTGCTGACTTTGGCTATTTCAGGCGCGGCGCTCAGTCCGCCGTATTCAGGGCAGTTAGTGGCTCCTTTATCAGGCCAGTTTTACTTTCCACTCACGTTTCATCCCAGGATCAGAGGAGCGTTTGTGGGCTGCTGGAGCTGCTTGTGCCACGTCTGAAACTTTGCGCTTTACGCTCCCCCGCGGGGTCCGACCCAGGCTGGATGTGAGCTCGGGGTCCTCGCAGCAAACTTCCATGTCGCGACCGATCGTGAAAATGGATCGTCTGCTTTTTCTGCACCTCGGTCTCGATCACCGACGCACTTTTGTTTACGCCGAAACCACCAGATTTTCTTATTAAATTTGGTCTGTGACCTTTGAGGTGCCGTTTCTGGTCGATTTGAGGCTGCTTGGATCTCTGACCTCACTGCCTATTAATTCCAATTACCAAATTGGCTTTTACGCGCGCCATGTGCACCCGTTGGCCACGTTCGGAGCTTCTCGTTCTCTTTTGTTCCCCTTCAATCCCTGCGAACGTTCATTACACTAATTCTGCCCAAAAATACTAAATCAGCTCCGAAAGTCCTTAAGCTTTTCACTAAGAGCTTGTTGAATGTTTTTTTTTCCCCTTTCTCTCTTTTTGTCCGGATTACCCGCACAGTCGGATCGAATTGTCAGTGTAAAATTCTTTTAAATAATTATCGTCCACGACGTCCCCAGTGTGTCGATGTTAAATAATAAAATCCAGCCTTGTAAAATCGCCGTTCTTCGCGTATTTTAACTAACTAAAGTCAAACGTGGCGTCGCCTTGGGAGATGCGCCATGTCGCCGCGGACCGACAGGGGGCAGTGTTGAGCAGCCGTGCGCACACCTTACAGGTGAGGCTGCCCGCCTGCGCTGCGCCCGGAGCGGACGTGGACAACGGCGCATTCACGTTTGAAGACATTCAGGACAGGGGGATTATTGGACGGAAGTAAGAGATCTGGAGTTTCCAATCCGTAGTCTACATTTTTAAGGATCATCACAGCATTAACCTGAATCCCCCCGACTGTTTTTCTTAGTCATTCTGTTGTAACTTTATCTTTAACATCACCACTGAAGCTGTTTGCAGCTTTTAAGATGCGGGCTCTGTAATTCATCTGTAATTGTACTGGACCTTTAGCGTTTTAGCTACTTCAGAAGCCTCAGTGAGGGATGTATTATTTATCAACGCTCGAATAATCCTCAAAGGAAACCGAGAACGGCTGTTTTGAGATGACCCGATAATGCTCGCTGTCTATAGACATAAATATTCTATCTGCCTGGGATTTAAAAGAAGACTTTTTGCATTTGTTGCCTTCCTATTATTCATTCATCCCCAAGCAAAAATCTGTCACAGGCCCCATCTTTTGATTGATAATTACATATTCGTCTAGGTTCGTTCGGGCCCGCATGCTTGTCTTATGGATGATTAATACTTTTGTTATATGAGGAGCTGTTTCACTACCAGGTCAGTCCATTCAAATGGAAATGTTTTCTTCATTGATGGACTTATAAGGGCTCTTGACAGATCCTGGAGGGGAGCAGGGCAGCACAGCAAAAGAAATCCAAAACAAAACTCTAACTAGACGCCCCTCCTGCATCCCGGCCCCTCTTCACCCTCCTCTTCTCCGTGTCTGCGAAGTTTCAGTGAGGGAAAGCCTTTTGTTTTTGACTATATGAAGAGGTGTGTGTGTGTGTGTGTGTGTGTGTGTGTGTGTGTGTGTGTGTGTGTGTTTGTGTTTGTGGTGTCTGACGTCGTCATAAATAATTCATTTTCATTAACAAATATGGGGATGAGAGGACAGCCTTGTCATCAAAATCCTAATGATGCATATTTAAGCAGCACACTTATGTTGTCAGACATGTTTGAGAGGAGACAAACGGGTATGAAAGTTTAACGTCTGCAGAACTTGAGCCCTCCGCCATCTGAAACGACCTCAGCCGGGGTGAAAAGTACGATCCTCTGTATCAGGTGACCTCCTTATTTACACCAATATGTCTTCTGTAACTTTGTGAATCACCAGGATGAGAACTGATTGTGGAGAAAGCCACGGTGACGCTCTCATTTGGCTTTTCCTTCCCTACTGAACAAGCTTCTCAGGACATCCGTCACCTCTGACATGAACCAGGCCTGAGGTTTATTTACATAGCGCACCGCCTCCTCGCTGACACTGATGTATTTCCAGGCTTCACAAGGATGCTCAGGGAAGCCGAAGGACTGCAGCTGAGACGCGCTTTGCTGACCGCTTCTGCTGATTTGGTCACTTTGATTTCCCCCTGAACCTGGTGTGTGAGTGTGACGAGAGTGTGCACTTTTCAAAGTGGCCATCTTGAGTAGGATTCACATGGTACTAGGTCGGGGCGTGCAGACTCCCTTCGCTAGCAGAGCTGAATCACACATGCAGGTGCTTCAGTGGGCAAGTCTGGTCCAGGTCACTGATCTGACATCAGGACCCCGAAGGTTCACTCCCACATACATTACTCCTCATTCTGTCTGCCGCTATGGAATTTATGGGTAAAATATTTCATTTTTAACATAAACGTTTCCTTCTTTCTTGTTGTTTTTGCTTTTGGACCTGAATGGATTGGATGCAAATCACCTGAAAATGAATTTTTGTCTCGTAGACCGCGATCACGGTGCTCTTTCCCCCTAGTTGCCGCCTTGCCACGTGGTTGTCTTCCACAGGGAGGACATGACTGTTGCCATTTTCTATTTGTGCGCTTGACCAAGCCAGATTGAGGTCCTGCACTTGTTCCCCATTTGAGTCCAGATGAAATTGCTGGTGCAGAAGCATTTTTTTTTTTTTTTTTTGACTTTTTTCCCAGGTGGGTGTGAACATCCCGTTGGCTGATTTCCAGCCGGTCCCAACCTGTGGATTGACAGACTACTTTATTTCACTCCAACAGCCCCCCGGTGGGACCCTGCCTCTGACTTTTGTTTGGCGGTGCTGATAAGCAGAAGACATGAGCCGACAGGCCGGGCCGTCTGCATGTTTCCGACTGAGCCGAATGAATAATTCCACCATGTCTGTCTGGACTCTCAGCAACCTCCCCGGATGGCGTGGTTGATGAGAGCGCTCGTGGCGTGGCCTCTTTTCGCAGCCACTGTTGCGCCTGTAACCTTGTCTGTCCGGCTCGACGTCTGTCTGTCTGCGAAACCAGATACAGCTGCAGAAGGGAGGAAAGCAGCGTCAAGCTCGTGCCTTTAGGAGTTAAGCGTGAAGACGGTGCGCGACTGATGCTGCAGCCACACAAAAGGACAAAGGACGTCTGGGAACGTTCCATTTTCAAGCCTGTGATGTTTGATCACGTCTGCTTCAGGTTCATGTTTTAAAAAAGGTTTAGGAATGCTACTTTTGGTTTTTAATGAGTAAAATAAAACTAATTTTAGCAACAAAATTGTGATATTGAAGAAAATCCCCCTTAAAATGACAAATTTTGGTGATCACACACATTCCACAAAATCCCAGAGGGACTTAAAGACATTGTTCAGGTGTTTGTGGCAGCTGCGGTGTAGTGTAGTCCTATTATATTTAATTCTCTTTATAAATCATCATGAGAGTATCCAGTGACGGGGTTTTTTTTATCCTCCATCGGCCATTTGAGCTCCAGAAGGTGTTTCCCTTCCAGCAGCCAGACTTTTCACCATTTTCCTTCTTTTCACACGTTCTCATTGTTGTCCCTCTCTGAATGAGATGACGTGTGTATGCATGTGTCGGTGTGCAGGCATGCGCGTGTGTGCGTGTGCGCATGCGTGCATGTCTGAGCAATTTGATTTTTTTTCCCTTTGTGTGTGTGTGTGTGTGAAGCAGACGTGAAGGCATGTGCCTTTTCTCCCACGTCCCTCCTCTGCTCAGCCCCAGCACGGTCTGAGCCGGGTAAGAATAAAAGGGGCAGGAGAGGAGGAGAAAGTGCTCCCACAGTTGATTTGGCCATTGTGAGGAGCAGGAACACTATTCCCATTGATGCCTGTGGATGCATGGTTAAAAACCCCCAGAAGCTTTAGGAAGGGGGCTCTTTCAGAGCTCGGTATGACCTGCAAGAATGGATGCAAAGATGGGTGTTCAGGCCATTGTGGAGATGGTGGGAATATTGTTCACTCTGATCCTCATGACTGAGATCTCATCAACGTCCTCGATCAACACTTAAACATTGTGTGTGAGGATATGCAGGAAGGTGCCTGCTAACCAGAGTTTTACCCTGTTTGAAACAACCTATTTATTCATTTTTGATAACGGGCGTCTTGAAACCTTCAAGGCCTCCCTCTAACCCTATGAATTACTCCTCCTCCTCCAAGTGTTTTCTTGCAGGGAAGGCTTCCACGCTGCCAACAGTTTCCTTTCATAGCTCATGTTTTATCATGAGACCACGACCTATATTATCTTTAGATTTATCTGTTACCTAAATGTTTTGTTTTTGCAAGTGCCAGGCCAGGGTAGTTTTGGATCCTCACAGGGTTTATCCCAGACATACAGTCAGGTTTCTCAAATATTACTGTCTAATTTCCCTCCTGGACCCAGAAAAATAGTCATATCTCAACTTTTTTTTGTATTTTGGAATCTGTTCCTCCCCCCGAATGTGTACCTGAAGTTTTATTGGCACTGGTTTGTTTCCAGTGTCACTTTTTGATGAACTGCTTCTGGTTGGTCACGTGCCAGCTCATTACAAAGCAACGCACGTGCTCGGTCTGAACGCTGCCGTTGGTTCAGGCGCTGGTGTTTGTGTCTGTGTCCGTGCCTGTCTTTGCCATCATGGCCACGTAATCAGTAGTAAGTGATTTCTGCCAGCAGCTCTTTTGTCCTCACACGGGATCTATGAGCACTGATGATTTTGCACTATCCAGTATTTATTCTCAACCCCCATTTTCATTTGTAAAAGCAGCAATAATAGCTTCTATTCCTGACACAGCACAGTCAGAAACCACCACCACGTTAAGAAGCTGTCTGGTTTTGAGAAGTCGTGATTATTCACTGTCTGTAGTCAGTAGCTTTTTCTTTTTGACCTGATTACCAGGGAGCACCTAGCTGCTTCCACTTGCCAGACATTCAGAAATGATTCCACTCAGTCGTTCCACCTTTCTCTGTTCTCTTGTTTGGAAGCCAGCCGACACTCTGGGAGAATTCCCTCTACAAACGGGCTGATTTGTAATTTGTCTTGGGTGTTATTCAGACTTGCAGAGTTGAGATTTGCACATGTTGGGCTGTTGTCACATTAGCTACGCACCAGATCACATCACCTGCACGCGTGTAGGATATCTTATCGTGCACGTTTCTGCTGTTCTCATACCCTCTGTATCATACAAGCTTCACGCCTTTAGACTCTTATCAGAGTATAGAACATCCTTTCATGGTTTAAAAATGTACCTTGGTTCTCAAAAATACCAAGTACGTCGAGAAATGTTGCGTTCCACCCCTGCTCGCTCCATCTCCAGCACCGCCGAGTGTGGTTGGATTTGGTTACTATGACAATAGAAGTGGCTCTCGGAGGGAGAAGGATGGTCTGTTTCAGGCTGAGGCAGACGGAGAAAGAGAGGAGCGTGACAGTGATTAATGTCCTGGCAGAATCAGAGACAGCCATCTCTCAGGACCCCGTCTTCACCACCACCCCACTGTTAACAAGCACTCCACAAAATCACACCAGAGCAGGGCGTTTAATCACAACCCTCTGAATTATGCATCGGACCATTACATCGTCTGACTTGTTGATATTATTGCAATGCTGCACAAGTCAAGAAGGAAATGAGATTCACCTGTGTCCCCCCTGGACTCAGGCCCTGCTTTCATTCTCCACTTCCGCCTCTTTTTTTCCTGAAACATCGAGCAGGCTGGGGCGCAGGGAGCCAGTTACAGGTCGATGTCATCAGTGTGAGCCTGCAGGAGGTGAGGAAACAGGAGACGCGTGGCCAAACGCCGTGTGTCACCCAGATAGGTACCCAGCCATGCTTGCCTGCACTGCCTCACCCAGAAAGTCTGCAGGAATCTGGCCTCTGGACGTGCCGAATGGAACATCACCCATTGCAATTTCTTTTGTGAATAATCTTCCTCTGTGCTTGCACAGACAAGCCCGGACCTTATTTCTTTAAATTGGACACACTCGTATGGAAAAGGAGAGGAGCCGCGGTAGCAGCTCATCTTTCATGTACCCCCACCTGGATCTCAGGGGCCATTAGAGCTGCTTTTCACGATCCTGGTGTCTGGTTTCCACACTTCGCTGCACTTTGCCTCCCCGGCGCACTGAAAGAAGCCTCTGTTGGGTGGGACATTACATAGGATGTGTGTGTGTTAGCGCTACATACAGCTGTGAAAGCCCCTCCTCTGAGAGGAAGAAAGACTCCTTCATCCACCGTGGCCTCGGCACATGTAGAGAGCCTGCCCACCACCTGTAAACATGTCTTCTCTCTGGTTTTAGAGCCCTTTTACCCCCACATCTTGTGTCAACAGCACCTCGGAGCACAAAAAACTGTCCTACCAGCGAATGTTGCAAATGTTTATGTGGCTGTGGAGTGGAAACCATTTCCAAGAAAAGGCACCAAAATAAATAAATAAAATATGAGACAGATACTGCTATGCTTTATATTGCAGTGGCGCCAGACGCAGCAGAAATCCAACAATATTTAATGGTTTAATATTATGAAACAGCAAACAGGTTATAGGTAACTATCCTGTGTGCCCAGATTTGTTTAAAAAAAGTGCTAAAAAAGAAAAATAATATGTTTTATTACAATCTGTAGGCATCCTGGTGCAGAACTGAAGAGAAAGAACAGTTTTTAGGCCATCACCTCCTCACCTGTCTGCCTTTGCACCTGACCTCCTCCAGTAAATGTCCTCCCCCCCAGCAGATAAAAACCAAAGGTCCACATTTGCCTTCAGCAGGAGGGAAGCAGAGTCCTTTAGTGATGTGGGAATCAGCTGTTGGTTCTTTGGTGGCAGAGCGTGTCTGACCTCTCTCGTAGTTGGCCAGCGGCCTCATTCATCACCCACCACCATAGCAGCTTTAGTCCCCCCCCCCCCCTCGATCTGTATACAGTATTTAATTTATAGCTCAGCTGACTATTAGCTGACTATCAGCTGACTATCAGCACTACACCACAGTCAGAAAATGAAACATACTTGAGAGAAGGTGTGACTCTTGGGACCTAGAATAGATTCATTCATGTGCAACATAAAGACATACTGAGCAGCAGAACTTTCCAGAGTGGAGGGAACATGTGGAGCAACCTCAGAAAGATATAACACAAACACACATGCTGTGTACTTGTGTATTCTCTTCTAAAGGCTATGGGTATGCTTGTTTACACCTCCAGCTTGGCAGAATTCTCACTCTGTTTAGGTTTGTTCCACAAACCATTTCTGGAAAAAGATATGTGAGCCTTTAATTCATAAAGTCCAACCTGGCAAATATTATTGCCAACAGGGGTGACAGTCAGTAGCCTAAAACAGCTAGCACAGGAAAAACAGGCAGGCCATCCATCCATCCATCCTCCATGATTGCGTCCCAGCAGGCACTGGGTGGAGGTGTACATGCACCTCGGACAGGTCCCTCTCTCACCCAGAGAGAGCCACAAAATGAACTCAAGGATTGAATTTCCAGGATTTAATTACCTCATTTATAAAGATTTGGTTGTTCGTCCCCTCCAAAGCGCTCAGCTGCTTGAATGCGACATGATGAGAATAAAGTGCACATCAACACTGAGCACAGGAGCAATTAACACTAGGTGAGGCTGCCAGATGTGTGTGTCATTTATGCACATGCTCGTCTGTCATTTTGTTGGACTGCTTTGTTTTTGCATGTCGTCCCAGCCCTGTGACTTATAATGTCCTTGGGGAGCAGTGGGGAGGCAACCGGAAAGCAAATAGCACTCTGGAACCGAAGGTCTGGGAGGACTTTGACTGCTGGAAGCTCACCTGGCACGTATATTTACCATCATAAGTTATGCTTGTGTATTCATAATTAGTCTTTTAGGCAAATTCAGTTCGTTTTTCATGGTGCTGTAACTTGAAATGAGCTCATATTCATGCTCAGATCTAAGGAATGTGGGGTATACGCCATCAGAATGAGCAGCTGTTGGAAATTTAGCTGAAGGTACCACAAACCCGGTCAGAACAGCAGGCGTTTAGGCGGTGAGGTGTCCAAAATCAGTTCTGCTCAAGTCTGTTTACCGATCACGCTGGCTTAGCTTTTGTCAGAAATTAGACCTTCTGCTGCGGACCTGCCGCCTAAACAGAGACTCTGGGTCCAAGGAACACGCAGGCGAAATCCTGAATTAAAGGAATCAAACCGATACCTGATTTAATGGCTAACCGTGGCAGGCCTGCAGGATCGGCCTCGGGGCTCCTCTTCGCACATCCCAAACCTGCGGTCTTGGTCCGTGGAGGTGCTCCTCACCCCAACAGTGTGTGCATGTGTTGTGTGACTGGTGAGGAAAACCAAACAAAAATAAGCCCAGAGAGGAGTTTTTCTCTCAAACAGCGACCTGCAGCTGATGGAAATGAGTGTTTTTGCTTTGGCTGCGTTTTTCTTCGTGGGACCTTGGTAATAAGGAGCTCCTCTTGTGTCCTCCAGTCTTTGTTCTGAGATGAGTTGTGCACCTCAAATTAGTTCAGTCAAACACTGAAAATGACTTCCATAATCCACAGCAGGTAATGCATTTGGAATGGCCCGCTCCGTGAAGCCTGGAATAGAGAGTTTGAGCCTTCCTTTCATCTTCTGCTTCTGGTTCCTTCCTCTGCCGGGAGAAGCCGCCAACACAAACGCCATAGAGATGAGAACGTTGTTGCTGCTGCCTTGATTTACGCCTACCTGCACCACGCAGCTGCTGATGCCTGAAGGTCACTGCTAAGAAGCTGCAGAGAGGTGTGGGCATGATGGATGTGTGGCGGCGACTCACACCGCCCTTGAGGATGGCTTCATCCTGCTGCCATAGCGGGCTCTTCTCTGTCTATCTGCACACCCAGACTGGACAGGTAGAGCCTCTTAGGGAGGGGTCAGAGGTCGGGCCTAGGTGGCAGGGTTGATTTTACACAAACAAACAAGAGGGGGAGCTTTGGATTGGGAGCAGAGATGTCCAAAGGTTTGAGCTGCTGAAGAATGATGGCTCAAAGATGATGATGATGTCTGTCATCAGCTCACTGGGAGAGAAGGCCAGTGATGGCTTTTTACCAAAGACAGCCTAATAATGGTAAAAAATAGATATATATCTGAGATACTCGCTGTCACGTAGCAGTTTTAATTGACCCCAGAGTTGCTGCTCCTATAAATGTAATTATTTATCACCGTCTCCCTTCCCGAGCCTTCAAGCTTCACAGCTCTTCATCATGTTAATTTGATTTCTTCTCCTCAGCTGTGCTCCTCCTTGTTATTTTATAATTTTTTTGGTGGTAAAATTATCTTGCCACAGAGTTCCATTTTCTGGAGGAATTGGGAAGATGGTTGTAATCTGTGGCAACCAATGCTTGACAAGAAACTGCTGCAATTTCTTTTCTTCTGGTCTTGCTTGTTGGCATCTCTCCTGGGCTTTCTGTCATTTTTAGGACACAGCTTGTTCTTATTTCAGTTGATTATTGTGCTGTTCTATGTTGGATTATTTAGGTATAGATTGTTTGTGACGAAGCGTTCTACCTCATTAGAACAATTAAACGTGTGCAGGCAACTAGACTCCTTTGCCAATTAAAGCGGAAAGAGAGGAGACGGAAACTGAGCAGGAGGAGAATAAAGGGAGTGAACAGAAGTGCGTGGTTCTCTGGAGCTCTGCTCCAGGCAGCATCTCTGCAGGATGCAGATATGGCTCCCTAATTTACAATCTGTTTAGTCTCAGGTCACTATTAAAAACCACAGTGGTGACATCCTGATGGCTGCGGGCGCTTTACCCGCTCATGCACGAAGACCTGAAATTATGTGAAAGGAAAGTGTCCTGGCCCGGATCCAGCAGGACGCTCCCCCCACTTCACCCCACCGCCGCCACCCCTCTGCTGACAGCAGCGGTGTGATACTGAGGACGGAGGACAGGACGAGTCCTCCGCTGCGGCAGCATCGGTGTGCGCGCGCGCGCGCGCGTGTGTGTGTGTGTGTGTGTGTGTGTGTGTGTGTGTGTGTGTGTGTGTGTGTGAGAGTGTGTGTGGTCGCTGTGATCGACCGCGCCGGCTTCAACCTCCGGTGACACCCGGACAATCAGCAGGCACTAGAATGTGACAGAGAAAAAAAGGCCTGTCAAGCGACCCTCCTCTTCCTCTTCCTCTCCTTCTTCGTGATGCTCTGCCTGGTTTTCCTTCCTCGTCTTCCTGCTCCAGACAGACAGAAACGCTGTCAGACCCGTTCACACACCTGCAAACACCCGAGGAGGGAAACGCAAGATCTTCAAACCTGATTCAGGGCTCCTTCCAAAAACCACGCTATCGCGGAGAAACCTCCTTTCCTTCCACATACAACAGTATTTTGACAAATTTGCCACTTTTTCCTCTTACAGTATTGAAATTAGTGCCCCTGAGGTTGACCTTTGACCTGGGCTTCTTATCAACACTTTCTGAATATACCGGTCTTTTGAGTAAATTAATATTTTCTCTGATAAAATCTAAAATCAAAGTTTCTTTTACATCGGACTTTTATCTATGGCTTCCTTTGATCAAGGTCCTTTAAACGCATCTTGCTCATATTCAATACCTGATCTGATATGACATTCTTCTGCAGAGGAAGAGTGACTAGCGACGGATGGGTGGATATGAAACTCCTCTAAGTGGATTTACATGCTAATGCTTCGTCTTCTCAGGAACTCGGTTACGTCTGTGTTTCTGTGGAGAGAAATGAAGCAGTAATAAAGCAAAGTTGTGCTCACAGCTGACGTCTTTGAAGAGTTCCCACTCAGGCCAGATTGGATCTCAGTAATCTTTGATCGACGAGCAGGAGGTGGAAGCTTGAATCTCCATCTTGATTAGGTTGTAAAGTTTTATTCTCCTCTCTGATGAAACAGGAATTAATTATGCATGCGCTCCACTTGTTGCTCCGTGCTTTTTTCCTGCAACCCTCTTTTTCTGGCAGGTAAACTTTTCTCTCTTTGTGGGATGAGAAATGGCTGAAAGGTCCAGACAGAGGCAGCGGTCTGCTCTTCAGATTCATCTTAATTAGGGCGTTTCAGTTTGAAGAGTTGTTAACCAAATGGTGCAGATGATGGATGAGTCTGTGCGTTGGGAGCAGACGACTCCATCCGAGCGTCTGCCCGTCTACCTGCTGCCTTCCAGGAACCCAATAAAGGACCAGCTGTAACCTGCCACTCCCCTTCCTTTGGTTACAGCCTCTCACCTCGGTTATTAAAATCACTCTCATCACTCCCAAAGATGAATTCAGAGCCTGTCTGTGATGATACGACCTCCCTTGTCTTTTTTTTTTTTTTTGATCGCTTCTGTTTACTGCCAGTTGTTCAGCAACGTTTTAGAGACTCACAGGAGACGTGAGCCCATCCTCAGCAGCTCGGCGGGAAGAACCAGGATCCGTCCCAGGAGTCACCAGCAGCGGACGAGTCCCAAAAACTGATTCTGAGACGAGACCCACGCTGACGGGGTTCGAGGAGTAACATTTCTGCATCAGCTTCTCCAAGCCGGATATCCAGGAGACTCCAACAAACGCCCTGGAATTCCTAAAAAAACTGAGGTTAGAAGCTACATATAAACTGGGAAGAGTGAATCAAAGCTAATCAAAGGTAAATTAGCTATAAAGTGTCGGAGGACAGAGCAGAAAGTGGATTTCACAGTTTGCAGTGCCGTGGGCGGGGCTACTTCTGCAGGCTAAGGGGTCATCTTATCAAGTTATTTAGGAGAAGAGTTCATGTAGTAATAAAGGAGGATGAAGCCTTTTAAAGCTCTCAGTCTGACAGGTTGAAAGGTCAAATCACGCCTGGGTTCTCGTGGGGAACGTTTCTGTTGGCAACTGTTTTTCAGAGTCCTAATCTGAAGCCTTAATGCACATTATGGATGCAGCTGATGCAAACATTGCACTCAATTATGCGCCTATAATTAACTTAGTGGATGCTTTAAAAGCGTCCAAGCTGCGCTGCTGAGGGCGATAGATGGCTGTCCACTTACTTCACCGCCGCTGCGGAAAATAAGGCGCAAAATATAGTTGTGCACCGTCGGGAGGAAGATTCCAGCTTCAGGATTGGAGATGAAGGGTATATTTAGACTCTGGAGCAGCTCGCTCCCGTTCTTCAATGTGATGCAACCAGACTCCAGCCCGGTGGCGGACTGGTGAGGCGAAAATCTAGATTTTACCAGTGTATGCGCAACTGTTTGTGTGCTTTCCTCTCAGAACGAGGATGCAAGTGGAACTACATCAGGGACCGGCTCTACCAACAACTGACCTTCAGCACAGTCAGTCTTTTTAAAGCTTAGAGCCCCCACAGAGATGGAGACGTACCATTTATCGCCACACTGAGGATAATCCAACGTATGTTTTATGCGTCAGGCTGCTGACGCCTCCAGCCTCCGTGTGCATTTTCTCCACACTTACCAGCAGCTTTCCTGTAGGAAAAAACAAGCTTATTAATAAAGAAAGGACAAACACAGAAGCTACTGCTGTCACCGCTGCAGAGGTCTGAGACGCCTGTTACCTTGGAGATCCACGGCTCTGCCACTGGCAAGGTCGGGTCAGGGGTCAGCCTATACATCAACAGGTGTCAAGTGCTGTGATGAAAAGCCGAGGACATATGAAACTGGGATGGAAGCCCCGGCGGGTCGGAGCAGAACAATAAGAATAATGGATGACTTGGCCGGTCTCAGGTTGTCCAGGTTAGGCTGTCAGACTCTGGGAAGTAGCCGAACGTATGTGTGTATGTGTAACCGCGGTAACCAGCTGGACGGGCTGTTGCCCGTTTGCTCCCTTCTGCTTTGTTTTTAACGAAAAAACAACAAACAGTGGAAAACTGGACGAAAACCCCTCACAGGCCGCCTCGATGGATGTTTAGGCAAGATTTTTGGAAGAGATTTCAGGATCGTGTGTAAGGAGAGCTCCCTTCTGCGCACCGCTTCAGGCTGTTTGCTCTTAAAGAGGCCTTTTGTTCTTTCCCTGATGTGTTGACAGAATTTATGAGTTTCATGTGAGGAAAAAACAACCCATTTTTATCTCTTTATGTCTCCACCTCACATGTTCCCTGAACTGCTCCTCTTTAAGCTTTCAAAACATCCTCGCAGAACGAACCGCAAATCGCTCAGGTGTAAAATTTACGCTGTCCTCTTCTGAATGGTGGATCCTCACACTGCAGGGAAAAGGCTCCCGGCTGGTTTATCACACACGGAGTCTTTCTCTTCTGCTGTTTGTGCTGTTCATGCTATCAGCAGCAGGTCGTAATTCACCAGAGTTAGAAAAAAAGAACATAAACAGAGATTTTGACAGAGCCGCGGCTCAGAGGAGCGCTTTCCTCCGTGGATGCGGTGACTTTGTGATGTGAGAATGTGAAATGACCTTGCAGAATTCTCAGATTAGATAAACTCTGACAGGCTCGGATGATTTGCGAGGGTGCTTGCGGAAGGTTTTTAGCACAGTCAAGGAAAGATCAAGACGCAGGGAAATGAAGACATAAAGCATGATGTCCTAGCCAAAATCCAACTGGTGCGCTTGGGCTTCTGACAGAAACATGCAGAATTTACTGTCTACGAGCTTTTATCTGAGCCGTCTTTGACTCACTGATGAACGACTGCAGTCGAGCCTCTTTGTTTTCGTCAGTCCATCCACGTCTCAGATCATTTCTGATGATCTCAGCTTGTTTTTCTTCCCTAAAAGTTTTACTGCAGCGTCTGATGCAGAGAGCTGCAGGCTTTGCTTCGCCTCTAATTAGACAGATTTTCTTTCCGTCCTAAAAGAGGAAAGCCGAACCCCACGCACGTGTGTGTGTGTGTGTGTGTGTGTGTGTGTGTGTGTGTGTGTGTGTGTGTGTGTGTGTGTGGTGGAGTGGGAGCCGTATGAGCAGCACCTGTGTCCTGCACTGTCTTTATTCAACTGCCTGTGTCACATAACAATAACTGAAGCATAATTAGGTGTAAATTGAATAATTACAGCTGTATCCACTAGCAACCGTGGATAATCGCTTATTTTTGGACAGGAGACAAACCCGCCTGAGCTGCAAACATCTTGGCAGCTAATGAGAAAGTTAGAAGTTGATCTCATCAGCATCCCGCTGCAGCTGGACGAAGGAGGAAGATGTAAACGCCTGCTTTTGTGGAACATTGTGACGACATCGAAGTAGCGTCACCCACACCCACCTGGTGCTCCGGTGCAGACCCGGATCAGCTAACGTACGGCTAAGAACTCTGTCTCCAGGACCATCACGTTCTGCTTTAAAACTGTAACAAGCTTTAAATAACAAATAAAAGAACAAAGCAGTTGCGGTGGCTGTGAGGTTCTGTTGTAATAAACACACACAGGTTGTGTTTATTGCTAATAGCAACGCGGTAAATGTCACACGGCCGTCAGCTATGTCACCTGATAAAGTTTATAGATCGGAGTCAGGATAATCTCAGGAGACTGTTTCACCGGTTCTCTGCCTGTCTAGTAAAAAAAGTGTGTGTGTGGGAGAGAGAGAGAGAGTTTATGGGAATTCTTGGCCCTCGCGTGCTGCAGTGAATAAAGGCTGATCCCACACTGACGTCTGAGATTAGGGCGGCTGGTTTTGTGCGAGTGGACACTTCCTGCTGCTCGGCGCTAAATTCTCCGCTCAGCTCCATAGAAAATCCTCTTTCCTGCATTTGTCTACCTGCCTTTGTGCCTGCTCGGGGCCTCAGCGCTGAGCTGGACAATCAGGAAGTTTGGGAAGCCTCTCTAACTTCTGCCAGTTATGGAGAAACGGATCTAAATCCATTTGCAGTCGTTCATATGAATGGATAGAATTCATGCATTTTTGTGACAAAATGAATGATAAAAAGGCCAAACTGCTGATTTCCTTTGAGTCGTGTTTTCAACAGGACAACTCCTTCATTGTGTTGCTCCACCTGGCTTGAGTTACCTTCTAAATAATGATTATAATATTATACAAGGATTTAAATCTTTTCCCCTTCATTTTTTAGTTTAAATTCATGAAAAAACCTAAAGTCTGCGTTAAAAATCCCAATGTTAAGGAGAAAACCAAACAAAAACAACCTGACCCCTGAAACCTGTCACATGCCGCCCAGACACTAACCTCCTGTAATAACTGATTAATTACCAGTAATGACTGTCACGTGTCACTAGAAAAGCCGCACAGGCGCCTCCAACGCGTTCAGGTTGCAGAAGGTGGATATGGGAGCGTTCTCCTGGCTGATGGGACCAGAGATCCATCTTTCCGGATGAAAGAGGAGGAAACTGCGGCTGTTTTACAGCCACTTCCGCCACCAGAAGGATGACGGGGTCGAGCGCCTCCTTCACGTTGCCGTAGAAACCAAGCAGGGCTATTTGCTCCAATTTGCACTGACCGAGATCAAAAAGGCCGGGACCAGAAGTGCTTTCTGCACATTAGCATGAGCGTTTGATGCGGCGCTGGTTGGCGTCCAAAGTCTCGACTTGACACGCTGGCGCAGCCGTATCTTCACTCCCCTTCACGGTTTGCATTAAAAGTTCGCCTTTTTTTGCATTCGGGAGCAGTAAAGCTGCTTCCCCCTGGGCCTCGTCAGCGTTACAGGTGACGGGAGGCTTTCATTTGTGGATCGGTGTGGCTGCACCCTCGGTCCGGGGGCTCTTGCGCGCTTTAGCCGCGTTGAACGTGGCTCTTCAGCCCTTTTCTCCGTTTGAAGGCTGCCTTTCTTCGCCTCAGCTCTGTGGAGGCTCTTTAAATGCCATCCCTGCTCCGCCCTCGCCGCTCCATTGATAAGCTGGCCGTTTATTTATTAGCGCCGGCGTTCTTTTGTGGCTCGTAAGAAGCAGGCAGGAAACTCACCCCTCCTCCCGTGTCTCTCCTCTTCCTCCAGAAGTGGTGTGAAAAGGACGGACGGCCCCGCCAGCCCTCGCCCCACGCCCCAGTGATGCTTGGCTGGTGAGTACGCCATCTTTTTTCCCCTTCACAACTTTTCATGCCACCCTCTTTCATTCCTTTGTTTTCATTCCTACCTGCGTTCCTCCCCCTTTCAGCGGCGTGGCGGGGGTTCCCTTTATTTCCCTTTTCTCCTCACTTCGGTCTAAAACTCGGTGGCCTTTGTACTGAAGGTAAGGCCGCCCTTTGGGGGTGAAAGCCTTTTATTCAGAGGGAGTGAAGTGATTTGAAAAGCAGGGTATGGCAGCTAAGGCGAAAGGATAAGCGGAAGAGGAGGGGGGAAGGTGGGAGGAAGGCCACTAATGGACGAGTCTCCCTGCCTGCGTGTGGAAATCAATGAATCACTCTGATGTGACACAAGTACACATCACATCAGCTCAGCCAGAACAGAGTGCTTATTTGCATACATTTCTGGCATAAATCAGATTATTGCCTGCAGAGGAGGAACCTGAGTGGTTCTGCCGTCCGAAAGGATAAACACCTTCATTAAATACCTGTTATTTTCCAACACCGGGCTCTTTCTCCTGGTCCAGTCTGCACACAGGTCCCTTTTTTTATCAGACTGTCACTTTTGAGGGCCAATAATTGGTGAGGTTTGTGTTTGTCATCCATGAATTGCTGCGAATAGAGCGTTTTTTTTTTTCCTTTCTTTTTTTTTTTTAAGTGCCTGTCATATTTGTGACTGTCCTCACGCTGAAGCAGAACTTTCAAGCTCTTCTCCAGCCTCCGTCCTCAAAGGTCAGCTCCTGGCTTCAAGAGCCTCCTTCATGTCCAGTCCCTCTGGGAGGAGACGGGCTTCTTCGTTGGTGGCTGGCGTGTTGTCTCCTCCAGCCCTGCTGCTGTTTGCTGATATTTAGTTTAGCCTGACAAAACACCGGAAGAAAACAAGCTTCTTTCAGCCCCATAAGAGAGAGAAGGAGGACCGAGAGTGGGAGCGAATCCAGGGAAGAAAAGGGGGGGACAGGGGACTCATCCCTGGGTTGGGATCCTCTTTAAAGGTTCCTGTTTGTGGCCTCTAGGGCAGAATTAAGTGAGTGTCATTATCCTTGGCAAATGACCACGCTGCCTTTGTGGTGCGGCTACGCTACGTTATGGGGCCCTAAAACGTGGCGGAGCCGTGCCCATTCAGCTCACAAAGAGAGGGGGGCCACTGGCAGATCTTTGGCCCGGCTCACAGAGGAGCCATTCACACCACGTCAGGGGGGATGGTGATGGTGATGGAGGGGCTCTTTGGAGATGAGTAAAAACCAGCGCAGCCAAGGCTGATGTGACACATCCTTAAGACGCGGCGCCAGGCAACGACGTCAGCGCCTGCCCCCATCCGGAATTCTATCAGCCGCCGGCAGTTAGGAACCAGCTAACCGCTCCGAGGTGTGGATGATGTCACTCGCCGGGCTAATTGCTAATTAGCCACCTAGCAACAAATCATCAGCGTGTTTCTCCCAACAGTTTTCTGTTTTCTGGTTGCTCCCTAAAGTCAGCGGGCTGCTTCCCGACGCTGAGCTGCATTTCAAGTCTGGACATTAACCCAGAGATGTGCCCCCCGCCAACTCCAGAAAAGAAAGACAATAAAAAAAAGCTCCAAAACAAAAAAGACAAAACCACCTGTTGAATGTTTGATTTTTGGCACCTTAGCGTTCTTTCCTCACTGCGGAGCTGCAGCGTGCGGTTTTTCTCTTGGATCTGGAATCTGAAAGCGGAACAAAGCTGTAGCGTCCAGCTGTTCCCTAGAAACCAACGGCGCCCTGCTGAAACTGTAAAACTACGAGTGGGAAACGCTTCTCTACAGACTCCTTATTTACCCTCTCATCAGCTGGACACATAGCGGCTGATGTCTCCTTTAGTTAGCCTTCTTCCCAAGATTAGTAGCAGTTTTCATTACGTTCCGGCATTGTTCCCCACTTTTACGAACTTAGTTCCCCCTCTGGAGGCGGGGGGGGGCTTTTGTCCAGGGGCCGTGGTAGAAACCCAGAGCCTGTAAATCCCGCGCTGATCCCTGCATCATTAAAGTGGGAGCTCTCAGTCTTTTGGTGCTTTAACACCAGGCCTGGGTCCCGGGCCATAATGGAAGCTAACTGGCTAATGATTAGCTGTCTTGTGTAGTTACTCCGGACTTGGCTGCTGCAGGTGGCTGTTTGACTGGGAGGAGGCTGTGAAAAACTCCCATCTCACATCTCCCTCCGGCTGATCTCTCTCAGCTATCGCGCGGAGGCGCTAACGCGAGCTCGGTTCCGGGGCTGGTGCGGAGGGTCTGAACGTCCCGTTGTCCACAGGGGGACCTGCTTTGACTCTGGACGGCTGCTCACTTCTGGAATCCTGGCAGCAAATGTGCTTTTTGCTCCTTAATCTCCAGTGCGGATTAGTGGCTCTGTGTGTTTTCTAATTTGGATCAGGACTGTGCACTTGTGGGGTCGGATGTAGCCCGCCAGGCTTACTGACCGCCACACTTGCTGTCTTTTTTTATCGCTTCTGTTTTGCTTTTTCATCTCTGGATGATATTTTTCTCCTCTCTGCCTTCCTTTCGTCTCTCGCGACAACAAAGACTTTTCATTTGACCGAAACCGGATTGAAGCTGCTGTCAAAATAAATCATTTATATCTGAGCAGAAACAAGGACTTTCCAGGCAGAAGCGATCCAATTCGTCTTTTCACGCAATCCGTCGGCATCTCTTTCACATCGAGTCGAGACTTCTCCTTCTTGCGGGAGAATATATTCCTTTAGGCCCTCTGGGAATGCTCATTATCCATTTCCATCACAAAGGTGTTTGCTAGATGCACAAAAGCATGAAACCCATCAGCAGAGGACTGCACTGGTGTGTGTGTGTGTGTGTGTGTGTGTGTGTGTGTGTGTGTGTGTGTGTGTGTGTGTGAGACACAGGGGTGGTCAGGTGTCCGTCCACTCTGACTTGTTTGAAACGTCCTCTTGGTTCCAGCGGCTGCGTTACGGAGTTAAACGCCTCCATATTACACAGGGACCTGAAGGTTCCGCTGAAGGTTCCGCTGAAGGTTCCAGGTCCGGTTTGGTGTCCATTTGCAGAGACCTTTTACATCCCATACTTGTGTTTATTTCCTGCTGTAGTTAGCCGAGACGAAGGCCTGGGACGTAGACACAGAGCCGGTCTGGTGCAGGCAGGTTTCCGGCTGATGGTTCTGCCTTCAGAGCGACGCTGAGGAACCTCATCAGAACACGTTTTACCTCAATAAAGTATCCGTGCGTGTGCGCTCATGCATGCTGCACTGTGTGTGTTTACGTGTGTGATGAGAACACACATCATCTTCCCACAGGCTGCACATTTACAGCACTAATTAGAAAATAAGGGAGTCATTTAGTTGCAGGATTTCACCTTCTGATTTCTCTGCAGGTGACGGTGTTGCGTCCGCTCCGTCTCCTAGTTTTGTTGTTTGTATTTTTTATTGGGAAGCGCATCCTCCCTATTGTCCTGTGTGTCGCAGCAGACAGCAACACCACAAGTGATCAGACTTGTTTTCATTTTCAGATTTCCTGGCGCGTTGCCTGGGTCGCGCTTCCAGACGCTCCTAACCAGAGATTGTGCTGTGAGACCACACAGCAATTAAAACAGCATACGAGATGTTTTCTCCTCCAATTACAGCACAATGGATTTAATTACAGCAAAACAACAGCGGTGCAAATTACGCCGGCCTTGATTTTCTCCTTTTGTGTGCTGGACTCTGATCAGCATCGGCGATGAGGCCGCGATATCAGAACGGAGCGTTATGGGATGCGCAGAGAGCCGGCGGAGCGCTCTGCCTTTTGTCTGTCCGCCTGTTTGATTTCAACAGGCCGGCGTCTCAAAAGGACCAAAGTTATTAGATTTGTAATCAGCTTTTAAACGGAAGCGGCCTGATCACAAAGCAGCACAGAGCCTCTTCGAGAGGTCGACGGCCGAGGGAGAAAACTTCCTAGATGGGAAGATGAGAGGCCTCTGCTCCCGTCCTCTCCATAGGAAGAGCAGCCTCTCAAGTCAAAGGGCCTCTTTGGAGGGCTTAGCTGCTTATTGTGTGTGTGTGTGTGTGTGTGTGTGTGTGTGTGTGTGTGTGCAGACATGCAGTGTGTTTCTGTTTCTCTTTTTTGTCTTTTTCCAACCAGCCGGTGCAGCCTCGTGCAGAAAAGGTCATCTTCTGTAACGAGATAATCTAATTTTTGCTATAACAACCGATCTGAACATGAATCCTCAGCAAATTTACAAACATTTTAGCTGATTCCTGGTTTTACCTCAAAGTCTGGCTCTTTTAACCCTAACTCCAGATCATCGGGGCTTCTGGGGGCCTCTGGTGCTGGTTCCCACTGATCGGCCAGCACTGAGCCGCAGCGGAAGCACGCAGCACTTCTTCCATTCTGGAATATAGATGATGCATAATTCCACATTCTCACCCGTGAGAACAAAGTGGAGGATTCTGTTAAAGTGCATTAAATGCATAAATCATTCCCTTTAATAAGCAATTTAATATTGAAGCTGAATATGGGAAAAGTAAAACGTTACTTTAATCAGCTCCAAAACCCTGGAAGGCAGCAGAGTTTCCTTCCAAGTCTTTTCTCACAGAGGAACCACTATTTCTGGATTAGATCAGTTCCAAAATGGAGAAGAGGATGGAGAGAAGGAGTCCTTTCTGTCGTTTCTCCACAGACTGAGCAGCGTTCCTTCACAAATGCTCCCAGAACCATTAAACCTTTTGGATTCTGCAGCAGCGTTTGTAGTTCACAGCCATATTTGGATGTTTCTAGATCACATGAGATCAGTTTTGCTAACGACCTGTACGTCTGAGTCATGGGTCTTGTGTTACTGGAGGCCAAAGGCCAACATGAGACACACACACACACACGCACACACACACACACACAAAGTTTTAAATCCGCATTTTCACCCATCCCGAGCCAAAATCGCCTGCAGCCTAAATATTTGAGTTCTGGGGTTTGTCCTTGAAATCCACTCCAGTACTGGACCCAAACCATAACTGGGACAGAGAAACGGAAGCGTTCCAGAAAGCCTGCAGGTGGGCTCACCGCAGCGGCATCGGTGGTTTCATTAGTGGGATCTTTGCAGCACCGGAGCTGCTTTGGTTCCATTTGGAAAGCCGAAAACACCAGTTCGTAGCTGGTTTTAGCGGTTCTGTTAGCAGCTGCAGGTCTGACACTGAAGGTGGTTTTGAGAGAGCACGCTGACACTGACAGGCTAACGGGCTCCGACAGCAGCGACGAGCCGGCAACCATCTGCTGCTCTCGCCTCTGCTTCCCCACTCCAACACCTCCGCATGCTCGAGGTCCAAAAAATACCCACAGAAGTCCCGAGTTTCGCTCAGAATCTGGATCGATGAGACCCGAGACCGGATCCGTCCGGTCGATCCGGTGAATCTGCGTTTTTCTGGGTCAAGCGTTGAGGCAGCTGACCTGCATGTGTGTGAGACGGCTGCAAAACACACTTGTGTGTCTATGTGTGCGCGTCTGCTTGTCGTTTTTATTCTCACCAACAAAACTAGCGCCAGAAAAAGCGCTCAGCAGATGGTGTCTGTCTGTGTGTGTGTGTGTGTGTGTGTGTGTGTGTGTGTGTGTGTGTGTCTCATTAAAGTTTTGCAGCAAAGGTGGGGAGTGATGAATCCTGACAGCAACGATGGATTTCTAGTAAAAAACAGCTCTAACTCACCCACCACCCTCTCTCTCTCTCTCTCTCTCTCTCTCTCTCTTCCACCACTCCATCACACACACACACACACACACACCTGTGTTTCTGAATCCCTCATTCGTCCCTGTCTAATCGCTCTCTGCTGGTCGTTAATGGAACGCCTCCCACCTGGGCCCCAGCGAGCCACCAGCGGCGACGTGCCCGCCAGCGGTTGCTCCTTGGTGGCTGAACGACTACCGGCCATACACACCGTTGAGAAGCTGTTAAAAAACACACAAATTAGCCTGCATTTCATTACGTTCAAGCTGAATTTACGCCATTGTTATTTTTCCGCCTTTACAACATGCAACATGATTTTCCTTCCCACTGTGGCCAGAAAAGCCAGAATGGAGCTCTACTGGTTTTGGACGTGTAACAAAAGTGTCACTTCTTTCCTAACCCTAATCAGCAAACCCAGTCTCAGGCTGTTTTAAATCTATCAACTTGTTTGTTCTGTTTTGTGATGAAAAGTACCAGTTAAGATCTTCTACATGTGAAATTTATAATGAGAAATCAAACCCGAAGCTAAGCGGGAAAAAAAGCAGTGGATTGCTGTAATTTTTCCAATTTCCCTGTCAGAAGTGTCCGAAGGAGCTGATTTTGGGGGTGAAGTAAACAGAGAGCTGGAGCCGCAGACGGCAGATCGATGCTGCGGAGACAAAGGCTCTAATATCTACTTTTCTTTTCCTCTCTGACGCTGCGTCACTCCCTCTGTGGTGGAAACACACCTTCTCCGAACAAAGGTTTTGATGGATTCGATCGGAGCGAGCTTGTAAATAACTATTATTTCAGCGCTGACGTGAAACCTTTTGATTTCGTCTGACAGCCGCGGCGGCTGATTGTCGAAGGCGGCTGATTGGACTCCCGGTTTGAGCCCATCCTGCCTCGCTAATGGCGGCTCATCAAAGCTTGTGGAGGGTCTGCGGAGGACGGGGGCCCTGGGACGTCGCATGGAAATATATTAAATTTGCCTTGTAAAAATTCCTGTTTGAATCGTCTTGGTTAAAGGCGCGAGGAGGTTTCCGACTCAACTCGGGTCTGAGTTTCTAGTCACGGCTTTCACAGGTGGGTTTTTTTTATTTGGATCTAGTTTACATTTGCATTGGTGGCTGTGACCTGCAGGCCGCTCCGCCGGCGTGGCCGCGGCCCTCGGAGGAGCGCTACCTCCCGCTCTTCCTCCACCTGCTGCTCTTTCTGATGGTTGTTTTGTAGCTCCTCTTCCAGAGAGCTGCAATCAGTCAGAGTCCGTTCTTCCTCCGGCGTTAAGAAATCCATACCCGTCCAAGCGCCGTCATTTTCTGACCACGGAGGAGCTCCTGCGGGGGGAGTTCTGGACCGGCCGTCCGTGCCGGGTCCTGACGGCTGAAGCTCGGTGTCGTTATCCCCAACAGTCACACTCGGCGCTGGAACTCTTCAGAGCTCCTCAAATGTCAACCAGCCGCTCGTGTCAGAGCTGCCGCGGATGATTGTGCACAGTTCGCTGGTGGCTGCGGCGGCCGAGCAGGAAAACCCGTAGGAGAAAAGGTCTTCTGTAGGTGGGAGCAGCCACCGTCCTACCCAGCAAGCACTGGTGGAAACCACAGCTTTGCAGTCGTTTAATTGCTAAAACCCACTCCGAATCAGTGCCCAAGTGGACTCGGAGCGAAAACAAAACCTCCAAAGAGTGCAAAAATTGGGATTTTGATTGGACCCTCCAGTCCTGGTACCGACAGATTGCTTTTTAGGAGAAAAATCATTTCAATATTTAAGGCGTTATTGGTTTTTTTTGGCGTTTGCAGCTGGTTCCATCTAGTTATGTTTTCAGATTTTGGACTCGTACTTTCATATTCCTCCAGCGGGACCGGAGATTCAACATTTGCTTTACTTCTCTGTGAAACCCGGAGTCCTGCGAGAGACGGCTGGCATTTGTGATGATCAGTCAAGCGCTCCGATCACGCCTCCCTCCGCCTCCCTCCGCGTTCCCACGTGGACCATGATGTCAGTAAAACCAGAGTTCGCTGTGCTCCAGCGGCCCGACTCCTTCTAATGGGGCTCCGTGCGAAGGGACGATCCCTAATAGAATTAATAATGAGACGACGCCGGGAAAAGGGCTCAGCTATCACCACCGTCTCAGCTCCACTCTTCTCGCGCTCGGGAATAAAACATGAGAAACAAGTGGAGAAAACCTCAAAATCAGCCTCAAGATTGCACAAGTGCGGCTGTTAAACCTAATGAGTTCCATAACACCTGACGTGCTTGTGTGGTGTGTGTGTGTGTGTGTTCCGGCTAGGGAAGTGTGCTGTTGTACACTTCAGATCTATCAGCGGAGGGAGGGAGGGAGGGAGCTGACAAGGAGCAGAAGGGTTTATTAGTGCTATTCTTTCAGGCGGCCATCACAGAAATAGAAGCGTCAGAGGAAGAGCGATCTGCGGGCTGGAGGAGAGCTCTCTGCCTTTTCAGGCCGCCTGGGAAGAGATGTGAAATCAAACACTCTCCTCCAGCCCGTGGAAAACCGAAAGCTTCTACCGTTCCGAGGGGAGGTGGGAGTTTATTGAACTAGTTGTTGAGGCGGAAAGAGTTTTCAGGGCCAAAGACAGAGGGGACCTTGTGTAGCGTAGCCTAGCGTTAGCTGCCTGTTAAACAACCAAGCTGCAAAATTCTCCCAAACACTGGATTGTCATCTCCTCCACCTAGTCCAACCTCGTCTCCTTCCTTTCTGCTGCAGACGCTTCCGGGGTTCTGGTTCCTGGTGTTTAGGGCCAGAACCACCTCGTGTGATTTAGATGTCATTGCTGTCTTTGTACTGATTCTTGTGTTTGACCTCCAAATCCATGATTTCCAGTCTTCCTTATCCGAACAAAATGGCCCCTCATTTTCTGCCACGGCTGGGGTGTAAATACAGAAGGAAAATCCACACCAAAAAAAGGGAAAACAATCAAAAGAAGGCCCTAAGATCCATCCTTCTGCCTGACCTCAACGGCCAGGGAAGCAGCGTATCGTTTTGCAGAGCTGATTATTTTACTCCCCATCACACACACCCAAAGTCCTCTTCGGGGCGGTAAAACATTCATATTGGGTAAAAGTGGGTTAAGAGGTGCTGCTCGTTTGAGTGCGAATGGATTCAGTTTATACAGAACTATTTTATCAGGACTGAATTTCAGTATTTTCTAGAAAAGTCCAGGTGTGTGTTACCTTCCACAAATCACCGTATCAGTGCTTCTGGCAGCAAAATAACAAGCAGCCCCGTCTGTGTGTGTGTGTGTGTGTGTGTGTGTGTGTGTGTCCTCCTCTGGCCTGTGACATGCCTGGTGTTCAGGGTGAGCGATCAGAGCAGGCAGCAGAACTGCATCCAGCCAGGTTAGCCCAAACACGCGTCTCAGCGCCAGAGCGGGGCCGTTCCATGGCCCCGCGTCAGGCTGCCGCTGACGGGATCGTGGCTTCGGATCTCAGCTAATCACCCTCCACAAGTCTCCTCTCTAATTGGAAAGGCGGATATTTCTGGCTTCGCACCCGCAAACCCGGCTCAGCTGCAGCATCAGCAGGAGTGAAAACGGAACCAGGCTGAAGCGACTGATTTGCAGGTTTAGACGTCGGCTTTTTAGCTTAAAGGGTTAAATCACCGCCTGAATCAGGGATTTGGTTGCTGTTTTAAATGGGAAGCGTTACATCGCTTGTGTTTTTAAAACGAAGGAACCAAAGTGCTGCCAGGTTTTAGCTGTGAATCATCCAGACTTTAGAGTCAGGATTGTTTAAATATTAAGTGTTTTTTTGTTTTCTTTTCTTTTCTTTATCAGGAATTCTGATTTTTCCCTTGTCGCTATAAACCGCACAAACCCTGGAGTGTGTGTTTGTGTTTGCTGCTCTGCCTCCACAACTTCGCCCATCATCTTCTATGTCCAGGGCGGAAAATTTCGCCAGCCGGCTTCGCGCTCCGGCTGTGGCTGCCGTGCATGTTGTGTTTAGCGTCTGCCGCACCTAATTAGGAGAGAATGTGTCGTGCCGTCCTTGAGATAACAGCTAATCAGCGCTGCCGCCGTTAGCAGAGAGCAGCAGCGGGCAGGATGGAAGGTCAGCCCGGGGGGGAGCGCTCCTGCAGCCGCGGCGCTCCTATCTCAGCCCCGCCACTCACACGTTCCTGCGCTGATGTGCGAGCTGCTGCGGGATGCCTGGCATGTCTGTGACGCTCCAGCCGTTGGCGGTTCAAAGCCAGGAGATAGTCCTATCAGCTGCTATCGCCTCAGCCTGGCTGGGCTGTTGTGTCTGCAAGTCCTCACAGAGGCATGGGGAAGATGTGGGAGCATGTCAGGGCCCGCTCCAGGACCCAGGACCACCGGGGGTTTCAGCCGAAATCCGTTTACCTGGAATTATTACCGCCATGGATTTGGCTCCTTGTAGGCGTCATCCTCTCGTTTCTGCTCCATTTGTGTCCGATCGCTCTGACAGAAGACAGAGACAAGCTGCGGGCGTGCGCAGACCTCCTCTGGCATTTCCAGAGATGGAGACTCATGTGGCATTTTCAGGTCCTTGTGGTCAGCGAGCTATTTTCCTGACTAATTATCCTGCTACGCGACACCTTCTTCTGGCGGCGAAACGTCGCCTCCGCAGGGTGGAAGGCGGCCCCAGGCTGGGCGGGTCTCTGCTGGAAGGGGTCCTCGCTTCGGGAAGCTGTGCATACTGTTTAGCTTCGAGGCTAACACAGATTAAACCCACATCTCCTCCAAACCCGCCTTCTCTGTCCGACCTTGGGCTCTCCAATTAACGGCCTCCATCCGGAACGACGGGAGCCCGAATGTGTTGGACGTACCTTTTGTTTGGCTGCGGCTCACGTGCACGCTGTCCCCCTGAGCCCGAGACTTTAACGCGGCGCTGACAGCGAGCAGACACACAAAGACGGCTGGTTTAGTTTGTTCCTGTTCCAAATTCTAATGAAAAAGTTGCAGTCAGAAGTCAGAGTTCTGCAGGGCGGCTTGAGGCGACCGGGGGAGAAGATCCAGCTGTGTGTGGTATGCAAACACACACCAGCGTTATATCTGGAGATTTTCCCAGAGGTATGAGAACGTCGTCAGAGTCTGGTTTTCCTGAGCCGAGGTGTCAGCCTCGCCTGTCAATCATCCCTCTCAACTGGCTCGAGATGCGCGGCACCACCACCTTCTTCTTCGTGGATCCGCCGCGCTGATGGGGTCAGCCTCCGGGTCACGAGACACGCTTGCAGACGCATTTTGTAATCTTTTTTTTTAACAGACAGGAGTGAAATAATGCAGCAGGTTTGTCTCTCCCAGGCAAACCCGCAGCGCTGCCTCCTTTACCGCATAAAGAAGCCGAGGCTGCGCGCTAACGTGAGACTGCTGGCTAAAATTGAACATGTTTCTTATTGCCTGAGTTGTTTGGACCGCTCCAGATCAATACGGGCCCGTGGGCTGCAGCTTCACACAATGAAAGCGTATCAGGTAGACGAGGGGAGAAACACACTGGACAAAATCGCGTTATGGTTTCTGTGTGTGAATTAAGGCCAAGACGGCGGCTGACAGCATCAAGTGAAATCATAATAGAGTTTCTGAAGGCCAGAATATGATATTACAGCCTGGAAAAGCATAAAATAACTGGCTGATACAGGTGTGTGCGTATGTGTGTGTGTGTGTGTGTGTGTGTGTCTAAAATAATGAGATGAAGCCTCTTCACTTGCAGCTCTCTGGCCCTCCATCCGTGCATTAATACTTGTGCCTGATTTGTAATTTTCCAGCCATTAACAGACGTCTCTTCTCCCCTTCAATCACATTCGTGGCTACGCTTCCACTCGTGTTTGGAGGGGGCAGCTATTCGCTCCTGGAGGGACGCAGGTTTTGAAAAACAGTTGTGTTTTCATGACTGCGGTGGAGTAAAACCACACTTGCATCTGCTTGGAGATGCTGTCACTTCAGGGTGCAACGTCATCATGTGCTGTTGAAGATAAAAGATATTTTGACAGCGGTCCACAGTTTAGCATGCTAATCATTCCACATGATTTCCTGAGTGTGAGATATTAATAAGAATAACAATGTGAGTCCAGCTAAAATGTTGCTTCTATCAGCTTGGTTTCACAAAGTTGATTATTCAATCTGAGTACATGTTTTAGAAAGTCAAGGGCTCCGCCTTTTAATTTAATGAAACAAATGACCAATTAGTACACACAGATAATTCATTTGAGGATATAAATGAGCCATTTATGTGCGGAGCTTCCAGCCCTGATCAAAACAAACGGCCACCTTCATCGGAGATTCTCTCTCAGAAGGTGATGCCTTCACTGTCCTTAATCTGTAGCAGCGCTTCCTATTTTATTAAAAAGAAACATTCTCCTGGAATCTGGCGCTAGCGACTGCTGCAGCGGAAACAAAAGCCACTTGTTACTGGCTGTAATATCGTGGGAGGTGGTTTCCAGCTGTTATTTTTTGAAGGTCAGACAGATTAACAGATTCTATCGTGTGTGACGCCGTGGGCAGATACCTGCCTGGGAAATAATCCCCGTAAAGAAAGAAAATAAAGCAGCCAACAAAGTGCTGACAGCCAGGTGGAGCCTGATAATCCGGCCCACAATCCCACCGAATGGAGCGAAGGTGACCGCCCGTCCGCCTCATCCCGGCTGCTCTCCGCGTTGCTCCCGCCTGGACCCCCCTCAGGCAGGTCCAGTCTGACACGAGACATCATCCAGGCGGACGCCGCCAAATTACCTAGCTGAGCAGAAATGTTGGTTGGGAAAAAGGAAAATCTCTTCTTTTACTCCATTTACAGACATCATTGAAGTACATCATTGAAATGGAGGCCACATTTCCAGGAAAACTGGGTGGGAAATAAAAAAGGAGGGTTGGTTTTTTTTCACTGGAAGGGCAGTCTCTGCTTGGAGCGTCCGTCCACAGGTTCCTCAGCCTCCTGACGACTGGCAGGACCAACAGACGGAGGCTTCGCGCCCAGCTCCAACCAAACTCTATCACATACTGTTTACGTTTGCCTAATTCGCCTTTCTCCCTTGAGATTGGTGAAGTCTGTACCAGAACACACTCAGTCTTGTTCCTGCTGCTTCCCTAGCAGCTTACCACTCTGTTGCCATAGAAACACATTGAGATTGGCACAGGAGAGCCCGTACTCAGGTTCAAATCCAATGCTGGCAACAGTCTGGAGAGCATAAAAAGATTGTTTTTACCAGGAGATTTTTGTCTTTTCGTTTGAGTTCAGCCTTCAAAACTGATGCAAAAAGCTCTTCAGTCGTATCAACCTCTAAAAACCGTGTTGAAACAGGAAGTGTGATGCTAATGCAGCTTATTTTTCACTTAAATTACTGCGGATCAAGCTTGTGAGCATGAGGGTCAGGATGCACGAGTGCCTGTGATGCAGCTTTATTCCCCCCGTAGCAGGTATGCTAACATGTGCTTCTAGCCAGGAACGCAGCCAGGTTGCTCTGCAGAGCCGTCCAGCTCACTTTGGTATGCGCCCGAATGGCGTCATCCACTTTTGAGAGGCTGGTTTTCGATGGGACACTTCAGCGTCCGAGGCTGCTCGACAGACATCAAACGGCTCTTTGAAAATCAGACAGCTGTGACACAAAAGCCGCGCTCTCGACGGGCCAGTGTGTGTCCTGGAAATAAAACCAGCCTTCCCTGCTAATGAGATTTCGGGCCGGATGTCGGTCGTAAAAATAAATCCAGGAGACATCAAACTGAGAGGAGCTTGGGTAGTTTTAGACGTGCACTTTGCTGGACGTCCTTTGACACTGGCGGTCCAGGATCCAGCAGCACCTGTGAGCTACGCCAGAGGGGGCCCCTAAACTCTTTAATCCGGCCCCTAGAGCCTTCACAAGAGGCTTGTTCACAAGAGGGTTATCGGCTTGATTGGTCGGAACATAGTTCTGACCCCCCTTCAGCTAGCATGCTAACAAGTCCCCCCAAGAAGGTAGAACCAAAGATCATGTGGAGCTTCATCATCCATCTCTAGCTGGACCAGTTTCCAGCCGTTTAGAGGCTGCTTGGCTCTGCGGCTATGGCGTCCCTCCACCTGTTTCCCCAACAGCTCGTTTTGCTAGCGGTGCGTTTGGGGCACTGCAGACGCTAAGGCTGGTAACGGCAAACACGGGCGCTGTGCACGTTCCTCTAATTGGTTACCAGCTGTATCCAGATGAATAATTGATTGCAGGCCAGTGTGGCTGATTTGCAACTCAACCGAGCTAATAATTCGTTATCGATTGAAACATTAGCGAGCGAAAACAGCGCAGAGTGATGTAACTTGGGCAAAGAGCTGCAGAAAGTTGATGCTCTCAGTTTCTTTAATCTACTTAAGTGATATTACACCAGGCTTAGCTGCCGTTGTTCGGAGAGCAAAGCGAGGGATGATGAAGTGCTGGTTTCAGCTGAGCTCCGTAGACTGGGTGATGACGGCAGGAGTTCACCTTTACTCTGGAAGAGGGACAGCCGGTGTGTTTTATGTGCAACAATCGTGCGTGCGTGCCCCTGCCTGTCAGCCGAACGTGCGGAAGGAAAAGCAGAACGTGGAGGTCAGACGCAGGATTAGCGACGTGCATCAGGATGCGCAGCGGGATTCAAAATTCACGGCGAATTTCCCCTCACGCATGAATGAATTTCTGCCTCGCTGATGCTGGAACGTTCAATTTTCTACCTCTAATCAGCCAGTAAATGAAGCCTGTGGGTTTAATTGCATGTGTTAAAGGAGTGCGGAGAGGTCAGGGGTCAGGTGTTTCCTTCGGACTGCTCGGCTCTCGCCACGACCGCCCGCCGTCCGTCGCTCTCCAGCCTCCTCTTCACATCACTGTCCCGCTTTTATTCCGCATTCATGCTCTCCTCGCAACCATTTCCTACCTGAACATTGCTTTGGTTAATCCTTCTTTTTGCCTGATTGGGAGAGAAAAACCTCCAGGCGCTGAAAGTTCAAACTGAAGTTTAAAAGATGGGATATTTCAAAGTGAGCTGTTCTGCTTTGAAGGTGTGTGTAACAAACGGACGCCTCCTCTTTTACCCAGCTGCATCCCAGAGGTCCAGCTCGGCAGTTAGAGGAGAGGTCACCACCATGACGCCATCCTCGTCTATGGCCAGCCATCTCCCCTTCCTCCTCCTCCGCCGGCGGCCTCCTCCACCCATGCGTCTCGGCGCAGAGCTCCATCGTCCCGGCGACGCCCAGCGTTTCTCCGACGGACCCGCTGACGCATCCTGAGTGCACAAAGAAGGAGCATCCAAAGGTTTCCATCCAAGGTCAGAAGCTGTACCCGGTTTGTTTGGTTGTCATGGATACGAGGAGGTAGACATTGTTGACAGCAACACTTCTCAGCTGGCGTTCATTTCACCCGCTCCGCCTGTTTTTCGTCAGCCTCTTCAGGGCTAAATCTAAACTTTGACCAAAGTGTAAATAAGAAGCTTTTATTTAAAGTCAGACTTGAATAATCACCTGAGAGACGTCTAAGTTGACTCAGCTTAAACCACAGCAGTGTGTGTGTGATATTTAATCTGCTGTTTGGCGTCAAGGTGCTTTGATTGTGTGTGTTTAATGCGCGTCGGCTTCTGCAGGAACACGAGTTTAAATTAAATTAAAGGTGATCCTGCAGTGGATCACCTTTTGCCTCTGATTAGACCCCCCCCCCCACCCCCCACCCCCACCCCGCCCCCCCCCCACCCATCGCTCCCAGTCCCGCTGCAGAGGTGAGCTCCTCCATCTCCATCTCCTTCTCTGGACTTGAGTGGGAGCAAAAGTTCCAGACGTGAAAGCTTGCGAGCTGAGTGTCAGCGACGTGCCGGGCCCCCTGTCCCGCTGCCTCCCTCCCGGTGTGCCCGAGCCTCAGCTGCGGGGAGGAACGGCTCTCCTGGCAGGAACCTGAAGCCAGAGCGGGGTGTTATTTGGAGGCAGCCGCGAGGAGAGGACCTGCACAATCAAAGTGTCACGGAGAGCCTGGGATTAGCTCCTGTGATTGATGAGCGCTTTCTAGCACCTTGTTGAAGTCAGTCACCTGGAGGAGGCCAGGCAGCAGAGCCCAGAAGATTTCTGTCCAGGCTGTAGAGGAGTGTGAATACATCATCCCAAACAAGCTGGTGTTTTTCTACCCATGTCACAGTAGGCGGTTTTTAGTGATTGAGCAGATCGACCATTCAGGCGGTTAGCATGATGGCATCTCAGATGTAAAACAACAAAGCAGATGTTGTTCAAACGCGGTCTTAACGACGACAAACCAACCCAAAAAGCTGACTGTTTGATCAAGGCGTGCTCCAAAAAGCACGCTCGTCCTTGTTGTTTGCGCGTCCCCCAACCGTGCAGCGGTGAAACGGTGTAACATCACGCCGACCCGCGCCCTACAAGCCCCGGCTCGCCGTTGAGATGGATGATACTGAAGACGGTGGCTGCGATAAGAGCTGCTGCGGGCAGAACGTGGAACGCTCCGAGATATCGGGTCCGCGCTGGGATTCCTGGAGCCAGCTGGGAGTCATGTTTGACTGGTTTGTGTGTGGGTCAACATGGAGGGAGAAACAGATAGATAGAAACAGATAAACCTTCCCCCTCTTTTCCAAATCCTTCAGGACATCCTAGATGTGAGTGCGTGTGAGTAAACGGCGATAGTAAGATTTTGGCTCGGAATTTACTGGTGGGGAGGAGTTTTGACAGATTAGACGGCTCAGAGTTTAGCTGTGCTTGGATAAGCGAGGTTAAAAACACCTTTTGTCGTTGTTTTTCTTTCTCTTCTGCCTCCTGCACCATTATCCATCCTCTGTCATCTCTACGCCGCTCCTGTTATATTACTTCTTTCACTGCCTTATAGTCAAAAAAATGGATTGCCCACTTTGTGCTTCCATCTTTTTTGCTCGTTTAGGGTAATGGTGCAATATTTTTAGCCATTTTCACCACTTAAATCGTCTTGAGTCTTGATGTCTCTGAAATGCTCAAATGTTTGCTGAAAAGGAAATAAAAAACACTGCACATGTCTAATTTTTTCTGTCTGTTTTCTGGGTCTGCTTCTCGCCCGCCTCTGTTTTTCCGTCCATGATTACAGTTGCTGCTCTAATTTCTCGGTGCGAGCGGAGCTGGGCTCTGTGTGCAGCCATCGATCAGGCTGCTGGCTAGCTTCGACCGACTGAACGCTGGGGCCGGGCCGCCCGCCTCGCAGCAGGACGTCTGACGCTGTCGGTGACGAGCATCACAGAAAAGAAAACATTTAATGGTTGTGCTGCCACTTTAACTGAAAAGAAGAGAGGCAGCGGGGAAATTGCTCTCTTTGCTTTTCTGTGTCAGGTCCCCTGACGTGAGTGTAATTGTGGAGGTTTGTCTTACAAGTCATCCCCAAAAAATTCATATATATAACTATAAAAACATTGCTGCAAAAAGGGTGATAGACAGAGGGGTTGATTTCTTAATGAAAGGGTGATGATTGATGGTGTTTTCGATTTTTCGACTCTTGAAACTCACAGGTGCAGCGTTTGTAGTGGCTTCTGTTGGCCACCGGGGGCGGTAGGGAGGCGCCCGAGCCCTCTTCTTCTGCTGTTATGTGAAGTCCCGACAGGAAGTGATTGCAAATTTCAAAAAGAGCTTTTTAGTGGAAAAACTGAAAGCAGACATGATTGTCAGTGCCACTGTGGTAGGTAGTACTAGTACTGCTACTAGTACTGCTACTGGTACTGGACTGGATTTCTACTCTAATTCGTAGCAGCTGGGCTGACATTTACCTCTGCCGCTAGCTGCTGTGGCCCGAACCACCGGTTTGTCCTTTCTTCTCTACCTGCCTTTGAGCGGCGACCTGTTAGCTTCCCTCCTAGCTTCAGGTCACCCGTAGAGGCTCCATCCTGGACCCTCCACACAGGCTTTGAAGTGAGGGATGAAGCAGTTTAGTGATGAAAGGATGGAGGAATGGAGGTAGAGTTGTGCTCCACTGAGGCGTGGCGGCCTTCCTCGCCCTCTGCGGCTCAGTCACGGTGACTTGTCTGGAAGTATAAGAGGATAATGTGATAGCGAAGAACACAACCGGTAAGACATGCTGGAGACAGGGGTGCAGGGGACCTTAAAGAGCGATATCAAGGAGACCAAACAAAATGTAGTGCAGGGGATTGTGGTCGGACCTGGCTGAGCTGGCAAAGAGCTGGAAAACGGCGGTGCTTCAGGAAATGTGACGTTTCCGATTCTGCTGCCATTTGCAGGCAAGTGTCACCAAGCAGTTACTCCAAACGTCTAAATCTAAATGTTTATTTCCCTGGAGTGTTTGACCACATTCCGTGCCGCCGGGGGGGCTGAATGTGTGCAGAAGGCACATGTAGATGAGCAACTTAACCCTGGAGGCGATTCCTCTTTCACAGAATGGTTTCCCAGACGCCAGCGCGTGTTTACGTGGCCTCTCCTGCTAACAACGGCATCTAGCGCTTCGCCCTGGAGACAACCAGTGTCCACATGCTTCTTTCCAGCCAGTCTCACCCCTGTTAGCCTGTTTCTGTGCCCTCCCCAACTTTGGTGAGGAATGTGCCATTCATAGCTCATTAAACATCCAAGCAGCGGGGGATGGGGGGACGGTGGGAGGGGGACTCAAGTAGGTGCCTGATTATCCTGCTAAAAAATGATCCGGCAGCAGGAGGGACATTTGCTACCCGACCGAGAAGCAAAGCAGAAGACAAAAAAAACGAGTTTTAAGATGATTCAGACACTGCAGATTATTTACCTCCTCCCTTTATTGGGCCGTCCATCGGTTGCCGCAGAAACCATTCTGACACGGACGGAGGCCCCTAAGGTTGCGCTGATCTGGAATCAGAGCTTTGCCAGGAGAGGAGGGGAGTCAGGGGTTTGGAGACCAGTTTCTGGATGTGGAAGCAAACGATGGAATCGTTGGAAGGACGTGGAGACGTGTCCAGGACCCTCATGGTGGTCTGGCCAATGACTCAGAGTTTTCAAAACGCTGGTCGTCTTTGGCTTTTTCCAGCAAACGACATGTGGGAAACGTGTGGTGCCGCGTTTGACCTGGTCTCAGGATGACCTGGTTCTGGTTCTGTGGGAGGAGTCTGTAGGCCTCATCCTTCCGGGTGCGGCTCTTTCAAATGTGGACAGAAAAGACGAAGGTAGAGCTGGATTCAGGTCAAAAATCTACTTCCAGACAGCAAAGTCAGACGTAGGGAGAGCTTCCCTTGGATTTCCTCTGTCTAGACAAACTAATAACTACTCAAATCACTTCAGCTGCCTCCTCGCTCCTCTCAGGGACCAGTGTTTAAAAACCGATTGGACAGAAGGTGGTGGAAAGGTTATGATTTATGCCTGTGTGAGACGGATGCGTCCGCCACCGTCCTCTCCCGTCGACGCTTTCCCCTGGCAGCCGGCGGATAATGCATTAATCCGTCTGCCTGCTGATTCGGAAGAGAAAAAGAAAAAAGAGGAACGCAATAATCGTTCGTCAAGTCCAGCTCGGGGCCTGGGAGTCAAGAGTGAGTGGAGGGTGGGGGTGGGCGGAGGATCTTTCATACTCATCCCTGCTTTATTGTCCCGTCTTGGCCCCACCAGTCGCTCCGACAGTTATGAGAGGAGCGAGAACATAAAACCACTTGTAAGCAGGAGGATAAATGTCAGTGGAAGACCTCTGGCTGTGTCAGAGGAGAGAAAGCCTCTCCGAGAGCGCGTAAACAGGCTTCACGCGCTCTCCGGCGTGCTTCCGGATACAAATGAGCTTTATTGGCGGAGATATGCAGAACGGGGAAGTATTTCATGTGGATTTACCGCTTTGTCAGACTTGCTGGTTTGTGCTACTAAGCAGCAGAGTGCTCCCAGCTTCTGTAGCCATTCTAATCTGATTTAATAAATTATGTCACATTCTTTGTGCGCTGGCCTTTTTTAAGTGGGGGACCAGTCACTGAGGAGTCACCAGCAGGAAAGCCTTCGGTTTAGTCTTCGGATTTGGTCCATTTGCTGGTCCACAGTCGCTCTTTATGAGACGACTTTGCCTTTTCTTGCTGCCCTGTTTCTCTGGCTGTTTACCAGGTTTGACTCCGAAATGAGGGAGGTGAATCTCAGGATAAGCCTCCAGGGATTATTTTACATGCTGAACAGATAAAGTCTTAATGGAGGAGAAGTAACGAGGGTGTTTGGATTAGCCGTCTGTTTATAGACTTATTAACATTTGTTCTTATTAGACATTCTGGATGTTCTCTTCCCATTTTAATCAGCATCAAAGCCAGGTGTTTAGAGATCTTAATTTTTGTTTTTATGGCTTCTTTATGCTGCATAAAGGTTTGCCGCTGTTTCCTAGATGCTTGTTTTTGGCTATTTCTTGTACTTTTTTACTGGTACATATGGTTGATATGGTTGATAAACGAGACCAGAGGTGGGCAGACTGAGGCCCGGGGGCCACGTGTGGCTCCATGAACTATTTTTTCCCGGTTCGCTGGAGATTCACAGTCATTTCTCCAAAAGCCAAATGAGGAGGTTTGTCAGTTTGATTGGTCAGAGAAGGGTTCTGACTCCCCCTTCACCTAGCATGCTAACATGTCCTCTCAAGAAGGCGGGGCCAGACATCATTTGGAGCCTCATCATCCATCTCTAGTTGGACCAATTTACAGGCTCTTTGAACTAATTTCTGAGTCAATAGTCCATCAAGGGACTTTTAATTAACCTCCAATCTAGTTTTCTTGTGCACCGCCTTGACCGGCTCGTTCATCAGGAGCTAAAACCCAGCGTGGCTAAAGAATCGCCCGCCCCTGGACCAGAATATGTGACACTTCCATCACTGGGAGAGTTTTCCAAAGCGGAGTAGTAAATCCCACCATCAGTTCCAGAAGCTGGATGGCAGCCATCGTCAGAGTGGACTGGTCTGACTGGGGTCGAACCCGGCTGGTTAGACTGGGAGTGATGATGAAAGTGAAAATGAACTTCTGATCCCAGATCTTGCTGTAAAAGGTTGAAATTAAATCTATATTATCTGGACAGTTTTATCTCCGACGTCTCAAGTGTTAGTGTTTGGGAAGCTCTCAGCGGGCTCTAAATCTCCTTTATTTCCTCTCGGTACCACGCGGTCACAGTTCCAGGAACGGCATTCGCGCACGCCGGCGCTCTGTGGGAGTGGACGTGTGATTGTTCAAGAGAACCTCAGCTGTGTTTATTTAAGATCGCCAGGCTAAAGATGCTCTGGGCTCCTCTGCTCTCTGGCCCCTGCAGCCATCCATCAGGCGCTGGAGTACAGATGGTCCCGCTCACCTCCTGGCACCGGCCGGGGTGCTTTCTACACCCGTCCTCCGCGTCCACCCTAATCATCTCCCCAACTCCGAGAAGTGAAAACAATTTATGTGCCCGTGTAATATAAACATTTATGGAGAGTGTAAAGGAATTACGCAGGAACATCATCCGGTGATTTATCCGGCCTGCTGAGGTCACCGCTGATTTAATCCCGCGTGTGCTGAAATTTCCTCCCATTTCTTATTAATTTTTAAGGGTTACATCACTTCCCCGCGCGGCCGAACAGCGCCGTCATCATGTTTCTCCTGTTATGATCTCAGAGAAATTGGTTCTTTGTTGATATAATTACACTTGGTTTTCTGGCTTCAGGCGTGCGGCGGTTATGACTTCCTATTTCCCTCTGATGGAGGCTCATTCATATATATTACACATTGTACATATAGTTTCTCCGCAGGATTAAACATTTATTTGTAATATGGTCTTCTGATATTGGGAACTACATCAAGGATTATAGTTGTTGCAGATTTATTGAAAAGCGTCGCCGCTGCTGAAGTTCATTTGTGGGTTTTAAACCCTCGACGTTTCCGTCGGGGCTGTGAATGCGTCGGGTGGGCCAGGTGATGCGCCGATGCATAGAGGGGAGTTCTAAATGCAAATACCGTGGGTTCATGAGCAGCCGGTGGGTGTGTGGGTTTGTTGTTGGTTCAGGATCATGTGACATCTGCCTCCAGAACTCCAGTTTAAACTGTATAAACCAACAGAAAAAAATTTTTCTGTCCTGAAAATGTGGCCAGGATGGAGCCAAATATGGCTCCTCTGCGGACGCTGCTGCAGAGGAGCCACTGAGATGCAGAGGTGTCTTTAAAGTCATGCAGTCACCCGCCCCACCGCTAGGGGCCGCCAACTCACGCACACTGGACCCTAAAGACACATGAAATGTTTTAATTGGGTGACTTTGGCCCCTTCCATCGCTACGTTTCTGTCTGCTCTTTAGCTGGAAGGTGCTGCTGGAGGGGTGTTATAACGAAAAGCGTCAAGTTTATGTTTCCAATCAGCATCTAAGAAATTGATTTCAGCAGTTTGCTTCTCATCGCAAACACCAGCGCGTTTGATGCTGTCCTGTAGCTGCAGCTGCGAGCCATCGTCAGGTCCTTGTTTTGGCTGCTACGGCTCGGAAAGATGGGCCAAAGGTTTGCGTCTCGACGTGAACGCTGTTGCTCCTGTATGGTCAGATCCACTCAGAGGTGAAGGTGAGCACTTTGGCTGGAGATAAAGATGCTCTTCCCCGGAGGCCTGTGATTTTCACCGTGACATTTTACAGCCCTTCTGTGTCCTCGGCTTTCATATTTGGATTTGTAAAAGCTGTTTTTCAGACAGCGTCCCAGGTTTCAGGGACAGCTGTGTTTGTCCCAGCATCGGGACTGTTGTTCCAGATGTTGTTCCAGATGCTGCCTGGACGTCTTCGGCCCTCTCCGCAGGAGCAGAGCTCTCGCTGCGTTTACAGCTCTGCTGAAACTTTTACACGAGTTCAGCTTTGATTTTGCGGCATGACTTTGCTCATCAGGCGCTAATCTATGACTGGTTTATCTGTGGATTGATCTGTCGTTCACCTCCAGCCTGGAGGGACCTTCAAGGAAGGGCTTGATCAATGGCTGGAGGGAGACTTTCACACATGGTTGCTCTGTTTTGCACGAGTATTGACATGTGAACCACGTTTCCAGCCTCTGCGGATGAGCGAGTTCCATATTCATCACTGAGTTTTGATTATTCCAATCCCAGGTCACGCTTTTACTTCAGGAAAATAACCAAATGACATGAGAAAGGAAAGGAAATGGGAATATTTAGCATCTTTGCTGTTTTAACAGGCTCTCGCCAACCCCGTCCTGTCTGAAGACCCCTGAAAGCCTTTCCAACTCCTTCCTCTTGTGCTTTGTCTTTCAGCGCTCAGTCCGTGGATCTCCAGCTTTTCCCACCCGGGTGTGAGAGACTTCTCCCAGCTCACCCTTGACCTGAGCAGGAATGAGCTTATTGTGGGCGCCAGGTAAGAGAGAGTCACTTGACGGTGGAGGAGGAAGGCCTCTCCGACTCACCCTGCTTCTAACCACAACCATCGTTCTGAAGAGCTGTGCTGATCCACCTTTGACTGAAGTGGTGAATTAGCACCACAAACACCACAGTGTGTGTGTCTGCAGTGTGTGTGTGTGTGCGCCTGCGGCCCGGTTCGACCCTGTTACAAGAACAGGGACACACAAACATCCATAAAAACAAAGGTTTAAGGCTGAGGGACACTTAGAGCGTCGCTTCTAATCGGCTTTGCTGTAAGTTGACAGCAGCTAAAATGGCCTGCCACCTCTCCGCCGCCTCATTTGCATGTCACGTCAGGCACACACTCACCTTCTTCTTCTTGTTCTTTCTCCTCTTTCGAATGCAGGAATTTCCTGTTCCGGCTGAACCTCAGTAACATGTCGCTCATTCAGGTAGGAAAGTTTTTCTCTTCAGTTTTCTTTCGCTCTGACGTGTTTGTGGAGGCTCCAGAAAATGGATGTTGATAACATCTAAAATAATGACAAACCAATTCAAGGATGTTCTTGGCATGTTTAGGTTTTAACTGTATAACTTTATGGAAAGAACAACGGGCTGTTCCGTCTGGATTTAGCCTTTATTTCTGTAACCTGTATTCCAACAGCCATATTTCTTGCTGTGCTGTGGGAAATGTCCGTTTTCACCAGTGGGACGCGAAAAAGATTTCCTCCCTCCTTTTTTTACGCAATGCAGCCCGATCCTGAAGTTCCGGTGAAATCAATCATCCGGTGAAGGGAGAGATGAGCCGTGTCACATCTTGGTGCTGACGATGATGTCGCTGCCTGAGTCCTGTCGCATCTCCTGTTGCACGTCTGTGAGCGTCGCCTCCCTCTGCCCACCTGACCCTATCGGCTTTCGGACGTGGTTGCCAGCAGCGTGACAGGCTTTGATTTTCTGTCCCTGATACTGAAGATCATCTTGGGAAACAATTAATTCCAAACGGTTGGGATCCCAGACTCGCCTCCGGGATAATTCCCAACCTCTGTTGGCCTGAGATAACAGGACCTTTCCCAGATGAGTGTTTGCTGCAACAGAAATCCACCTTTTGTCTTTCACATTAGTTGGTAAATACAGATGTGAGTTTTGACTTTTAGGTGTGTTTTTCTCCGTTCGTAAGTGCAGTAAAAGTGGAGGAGCAGCAACTCTGAGGGACGCTGTTGCCTGACTGTTGCATCAGGCGTTTCAAATGACAAGCTTTCATTGGGACTGTGTGTGTGTGTGTGTGTGTGTGTGTGTGTGACTGCCACTGAGCAAAGAAGAACAGACTTTACGTAACCCTGGCTGCAGGTGTCAGGAGAGCGCAGCTCCCAGACCCGTGTTCATTACGGAAAAGGTCATTTTGTTTCACATTTTTGCGCCTGGTTTAGCCCTGAAATTACAAATCCTCAGAACCACAGTGGTTTCGAAGGCGTGTTCGAGCCCTCGACACCAGCCTCGATCAGTTTAGCCCGAGACGACCGGAAAGTCTTCTTCAGCGTGAGGAGGAGCGCCTGCGTACGCGCTGTCAGCCGCCCGTCAGCCTTTGTCTGCCTGTTTCCGTGCGAAGCTGCAGAGGGGAGCAGCTTTTCATTTGTTGTTGAACTTGTCAGCTCTTTGTGATAAGACGCCTGCCGCGTTGACACGCAGGAGTCGTGCACGCGTGCAGCACACGCTCGCAGCTAAGCCCTCCGCACGTGTCTCTCTGCAACACACACCGACACACAGCTCGAGGTGAGCTATAGGCGGGATGTTGGTCGGAAAACCAGGCCAAATCTCCGTCCCGCCACGAGTCCCTGCTTCCACATCGAGGGCTCGTTTCAGCTTCCTGAATGAGGAAAGTGTCTTTTCACTGTCCAGAGAAAAAGACGGTTTTCATGCTCCGTTTCACTCCGCCATCCTCCGCTTTCACCCTCAGACTCAGGAAGCGGGTGGATGACTGTGACTCAGCGGAAAAACACCTGCACACGTTCAGAACGACCTTCAAAGGTCCGGACGGGAGACAGGTTCCACCAAACGACCCCCGGAAGGTTCACGGCGGATGAAACAGCGCGTCTTCGCCGTCGTCTCCTGAGATCAGGCTGTCTGACAGACGTCAGCCGACAGCAGGCAGCTCCTGAGCTGGAGGCCAACGCCCTCCTTTCAACCTTCTTGCTGCTTCTACCCATCAGCCGCGCAGGTGAAACACGCTGGCTTTGTTCATCGGCTGCTGCGCCGCACAGCTGGGCACATCTGCAGCGTGCTGGAGGCTCCCTCTCTCTGCCCTGCGCCGTTGCACCAACGTGCTGCCCACCAGCGCTGCAGCTCCCTAATTACTGTGCAACAGCCTTCGTTGCTGCTGCTGCTGAGCTGTAAAGGTGGAGGCAGAAAGAAGGAGAGATGATTCCGTCAGAGCGGAATCGGAAGCGTTATCCTGACTTTGGCCACCGTTGATTAATAAACGCTCCGGTGTGGTCGGGAGTCCAGAAGAGTGTGGGATTCTTCCAAAAGCTTCAGGCCCTGCTGAGGTTTAGGTGCTGTCAGCCATTAAAACTCTTCCCCTAATTTACTTCCCAAAGTCACAGACCCAAGGTTGACGGCGGGATCAGGGTCCAGTGAAGCGGCGCGTGAGCCGAGTCCACCCGCAGGAGCCGTTCCCGCCCTGCGGGGCCCAGAGTTATCCTGGAATAAGAGGCCGAAACCGCCTCGGTGTCCTGGCGATGGATTGAAAGGCAAAGTCGAGACGGTGTTCCGCTCACAGTCTAATCACAGGGCAGCGCTCCGGCCCCGCCCCTTCGGCTGCCGGGATGCTAGCTGGAACCACACACACCGCAGTGGGACATTTGGGAGATTGCACGCATTAATCTCAAACCTTTCCAGCTTTAAACGCTTTGAAAGTTTGTATAAAGAAGGTTAGCGCTACACCAACCACCAAAGGTCCAAGGCTAGCTAAGTGTTATCGCCATCTAGCGGAGTCCGACATGACGTTGCCGGTAAATAAACTCCCACATGAGCGGGTAAACTTGGAGAAGGAGCATCAAATGGTGTGTTGGCGCTATAGCGCTAACGACCGGCTCTGCAGCCAGCATCGTAATGAGCAGAGCGCCGGTGAGTGCGAAGGTGCTGATTCCGGGGTTTTAGCGTCTCGGAGCTGCTGGAGCACCTGGGAGCAGACCTGCTGCGGCTATTAGAGAGCAGGCAAGCATAAAAAGATGAATGTGTGGGCAGTCAGTGGAGACGGAGCCAAACAGGGAGATGCGGGGACAAAAGAGGCAGGCAGGACGAAAGAGGAAAGATGAGAGGAAGAAAGGAGCGCAGGAGAACTGAAGGAACCACCAAGAGAACCGCGAATATGAGGAATCACACGTACAGAGCAGAGACAATTGAGGAAGGAAAGATGTGAAGGCAGTGTGGGGAAGGTGACAAGCTCTCACTCTCCTCTGTATTTTCCCCCTCGGGATGTTTTTCCAAGTGAGCTGCGGCGTTCCTAAGCACCGGTGCAGAGCGGGATCCCCAGCGTTCCAGATCAGAGATGATAACTGCGTCTTGCTGCTGCCATGTTCCTGCTGAAGACCACGGCCAAGAGGCTGAAGGTTTTCTGCTAATGGGATTCACTGTACAGCAGAGCATTAGCACACACACACACACACACACACACACACACACACCGGTGCACAGATGGCGTGTGTGAAACTGGAGGAAGAAATCCAGTTTTAGCTGCTGCACTTAGTGTCACCAACAAGTTGCTGTTACGTCTTTGCGGAGGTGCAGAAGAATGAGTCATGGTCCTTTAATAGAGAAGTTTGGCAGTAAGTGACCCTCCCTCATTGTTGTGTGAAGGATGACACAGTTGTTGGTGGGTTGTTTTAACAAAGTCAGCCCGTAACTGGCAAAGCGGAGCACCGAAAGTTGAAAAACAAACTGCCAAAGAGTGGAAGCCGAACCGAGAGAGGCTCTTCCTGGGTATTCTGCATGGCTTCTCCCGTCCTTTCCTTTCAAGCGTGTCTCTCTGTTTCTGTGGGATGTTTGTAGTAGCGCTGTGATTGCTGCTGCGCGTTCCGACTGCAGTCCACCCACTCGCTCCGTCCCGGCAGAGCCCACTGAGCTCTTTCTCCCTGTTGTGCTGGTTCAGCCTGATCTCTGCCGCAATCAGAACCCCAACAGGAATGTGGTGGGAGGTGTGTGTGTGTGCGTGTGTGTCACCGAGGATAAAACAGGAGTGGGAGAACGTTAAAAACAGCAGAGAAAACAGAGGTGTTGGCTGGAGAGGCAGCTGGAGAAGCTGCGCTTCCGTCGTCTCTTCGTGTTGGGACCCAACCAGCCACCAGAAATTCCAAAACTTTCCATGTCCGAGTGGAAAAAAGGAATAATTGTGCGGCAGCCTCGTTCCTCCTTTGTCTCTGGTCTTCTTCTGCTGTGTCAACACAGGAGAAAATGAAGGCTTGCGTTGATGGCTCTCTTTCCTCTAGGTGTTGATGGAAACACCAGATAGAATATTGATTCCCCAGAACAGCTACACAATTGTGTTTTTGTCCGTGTTTGTTTGGGTTTTTGGTCATTTTTGGAGCGAGAACCGTCAAACCCTCCACAAATATCTTTTTTTAAGGGTTCTTGTAAAATCTCAGCACATCAGAAGAGGCCCAGAAAGAGCCAGATCTCATATCAGTCAAAATCTGCTCGCACATTTAGAATTAGAATAAAACATCGGCGCTAACATCGGTGCTAACATCGGTACGCGGACCTTTGCTCGGAGCCGCTCTGTCTTGGACGAGCTGCTGAGACGAAGCGTCCCCGCTGGCGCCTGTGGTGTCCAGACCTGGACAACTTGTCGTGCGGGTGGAGCTGACAGGACAGGACAGTGGCGCTCTGCTAGCTTTACCCGTTCACCAGGACGCTAGCTTGGAGTGTTGCGTTTTTCTGCCTGCAGCATCGTCCGTCTCCTCCATCTGACAGGACCCTCATCTGGGTGTTTTCTTTTGTCGTGACGTTTTTTTCTCCGTGCTCTTGTTTTCCTTGTGGGAGCCAGGTCTTGTTTGTTGACGTGGACCCCAGCGTAGCCCCGCCTCCCCCCTCTCTCCCTCCCTGTTAGCGCTCTGGGACGTGTCCTTGGCTCCTGCTTTTGTTGGGGTTTGGCATCGGCCCCAGGGTAGTGGTCCTGCTGTTGGCTCTGTCTCCTCCAGACATGCAGCTGGGACGCTGGCTGACTCCGGCGCCCAAGCGTAACCCCCTCAGCCAGCCTTCGGCTGAAACGGACCAAAAATGACCACAAAGAAAAGGTTTATTCGCTTTTAGCGCATTTTTACTGATTTCAGTTTCAGTGATTTTATTTTAAAAATACATGAGTTTAGTGCCTAAAAAGAACAAAAATACCTAATAAATAATCTATTAATGTGAGGAAGTGTGAGATGCTGCTGCTGAAAGTGGTTAGCGGTGGAGTCGCTACATCAGTCCTGATCGTAATCCAGCTATGTCCTGGAAACCAACCATGTGGACACCGTTAACCAATCAGGGCCCGTTTGAGGCTAACACTAACCAAACCAGGCGTGGGTCACCCTCTGGGACCCACAGGAGCACCCTGAGTGGGTCTGTCAGGCCCACAGCTGGCGGCCCTGTTTGCTGTTCCCCCTCAGCTGGACGGGGTCAGCGTTCTTGGCCCTGAAGGTCAGGTGTCGGCGTTTGCTCCCCGGAACAGAAAATGCTACGTGTAAACACCCCCCAGCGGCCCCAGAAGACAAACACGTCTGTTATTGCAGGTGTTTGCGCTCAGCTTTGGGAATTCCTTCAGGGCAGGAGGAATTTGGTGGCGTTGGAGACGCTCCGACCTTCAGCAAGGACAGGCTGGATCCATCAGCATATCCAGGCCTGAAGGAGAAGCAGAAGGTCACAGGAGGAGCAGGAAGCTGCCCTTCTCACACTTCCTTCCCCTCGGTGTGCGTCACCCATCCCGCTCCTCTCTCCTCCCTCAGTTTGATGACTCATGGCAGATTTCATTCACACTCCTCATTAATTTCCCTGCTGCAGTTTGGCCGCAGATTCAATTTTTGATACGGCCTTTGTCAGAACAGAAGGATAATCTGGGAGCTGAGATGAGAGCAGGAGGAGGCGTCTTGTCACCAAGGAATGTTCTGGAGCTTTGATGAGACGGCTGGAGGAGAACAAAGGTCTGCGGTTCCAGGCGGAACGTCCCTGCGCCTCCAGCCCAGCGTATCAACCCTCGGTCTCAGGAACACACCATCGTGTTTTTTTTAGAATTCTCCAGCATTTGCTGATCCAAATGAATCAACGGTGCGATGGAAAATTGGAAAACAGAGCTGTGTTGGTGCAGGCGTGGGTGCAGGAGCGCGGCGAGCGTGCGAGGAAGGACAAGCTTGGCTGGTCGTGGAGGCACTGTCTGCCTTCAGCCTTCAGCTCTCATGTGGAATTAGAGCGAGTGGGAGGCAGCCGCAGCAGGGCGAGTGGGCACCCACAGACGCCTCGTACGGCGAAGGGATGCACACCGGAGCGGGGAGCAGCCTCCCAGCCGGGGTTGCCTGCCTCCATTTTGTTTGAATTTCCTCTAAATGTTGCTGTAGAGAAGCCACTTTCCATATTTATGGTAAACTGGCGGAGGCCCATTTGAATACAATAATGGAAATAGTTACAGGAGCTTTTCATAACTCGTATTCAGGGTGTCCATCCATCCGTCCATTTAACCATCCGTCCATCCAGAAGTCAACCTTGCGTCGGATCTCTTCCGTAGAACTTCTGTCTGCTTTAAACGCTCTGCATTACGCGAGCGTTGACGCTACCGAGGCTGGAGAGGCTCATTATGCTAACGAGCGACTGTGGGTTGGAGCGCCGACGGCCCGCTAATGGGACCGCTGCCCGTGCCTCTGCACCAGCCGGCTGGAGGTCAGGTTCTGCAGTGGTGGGTGGTGATACGGCCCATTTCACCTTGTTGCTAGCAGACCTTTTTTTTTTTGACCTATTTCATCACAGAATAAACAGCTGATGAGGGAGTTAGCCTGCGGCTAACGCAACAGCTGTGCTCTTTTAGCATTTCTCGGATAAATGAGGGAATATCTGGAGATCCTCTCCCAGTTGGGGAGGATCCTTGCTGACAGTTTTGTCTCCGCCTCCTTGTGCATCGTTCTTCTTCTCTGCTGCCCCCACCTGAGCTCACACCTGAATATTGGATGCCACCGGAGTAGCTCTCAAAGTAATGGAAAAGAATGTTTTCTCTGCCCTTTGTCTTCATTAAACTGGATGTTTTTCCCAACACGTCGGCTCATACAAGAGAGGAGCTTTAGGTGAGCAAATATTTGGCCCAAGACTCGGTAAATAAACAGGAAATCTCCCGCAAACACGAGGAAAATTGGCGTCTGCGAGTGGAAGCAAACCCAACTGATGCTGGGAATCAGCTCAGACCGGCAGAAGCGTCCTCTGTCCCCACGCCGAACCCAACGCTTGGATTCCTTTCGCGTTCTTCCTTGCGCCGAGGACGCTTTTATCTGGCTGCCGCCTGCAGACTTTTGCTCCCTCCACCTGCTGAATCCCTCAGCCAAAACAGTCCGAAGTGCTTTTTTAATCGAGGTTTCTAAAAGGAGGCGCGCTGCTTTCCGAACACGCGTCCGCTCTGCCTCTTTGCATGCAGACGAGTGTGTAGGCTGAGTGACCTGCGCCCATGCAGGCTGTCAGAGCGGAGTTTGACTGAGAAAGGTGCAGCCTGCGTGTGTGTGTGTGAGACAGAGAATGCAGTTAAGTTGGAAGTCACATTTTATGCACCTCTGGTTTTTAGATTTGCTTTGGGAAGCCTGTGAGTATTTTTTGCGGGGACATTTTGATGAAACTTTCCTGTTCTGTTCTCTTCTGAGAGGATTAAACCCGAACGCCGTCGTCTTTCTCTTCATCCATCAACGGTCTCTCATGTTGCTGCCTGCTCCTGGCTGTTATATAAGCGATCCTCTTTTTTTCCTTTTTTTTCCCACACTCACATCGATCATAGAAGTGGAACCTCGACTGAAGGGTTTCTATTTAAACATCTCTGAGAAATTAATATTGAGCCTGATGTGGGCAAAGTGGAGCCACATCTGCAAAGCCATTATTTTATTGGTCGGCCTCCTCTTTTTGCTAAAAATAGAATGAAATTTCAAGCATCTCTCGTCTTCCTGTAATTAAGGTGATGGAGTATCTCCCCCCACATTTATATCGAGGAGACTTTGCCTTTTTAGAGGCGGTTTCATGCAGAAAGGTGTGGGCAGATGAAGGGAAAAGTGGAATTAACCAGAGGCGGAGTGTGTGAGCGAGGTCACAACCGCAATTAGTAACACGCTCAGATGGGATTATTTTAAAAAATGCAATTAGGGATTAGGAGTTTCCCTCTATATTTATTCCGTAATGTTGTTTTTTTTTTTTCCATTCGGCAGCTTTATTACCTAATGCTAGCTCTACAGGTTGAAGAATAATAAGAATAATAGGAACATACTGTGATGTCACTCACGTGAGACAGATTATTCATATTGATAATTACACCCCCCCGCCCCCCCACATTCATATTACACCAACAAAAAGTAGTTTTAAAGTCATATGTGGGAAGATTCTGCTCTAATACTGAGCGGTTTTTGGCTGCTTTGTGGAAAAATCCAGATTTTTCTCCTTTAATTCATGCTGTTGTTGGCAGCTCGGCTTTTCATGGTTCGATATGGAGCGGAGGCACTGGAGGGAGAGATTCCGCTATTCTCACAGGCTCTGTGTGAGCGTGGCTTTGTTCCACAATAGTGTGAAGAAGAAGAGAAGATGGACAGAAAAGGGCTGAGGGGAGGGGGCCGCTGCACTTTCTGCCGAAGGTCATCAGGTTAAGCCGACGGGGATCCTTGGAAACGGGGGCCCTGGCGGAGCGATGGTAATACCCGAAGCTGTGATTCATCGCAAAGGCATCCATCACCCCCAGGATGTGTGTGTGTGTGTGTGTGTGTGTGTGTGTGTGTGTGTGTGTGTTTACAATGATGTCATCCCACCAGTCCCCTGGCCCCCAGCTCCTGACAGCCTGGGGACTGATGTTTTCCTTTCTGCAGCCTGGGTGGTAATCTAAAGGGGGCGGAGCCTCTCTCTGAGTGGCAGGTGCCACCTTGTTGATGGCGCCTGGGGGACGCCCGGCTTGTTGTTGTTGCTGTTTGTCAGCAAACGGAGCAGCTGTGTGGCTCCTGTTCAGGCTGGTGGCGTCTCGGTTACCCGGAGGAGGAGCTGTGGGGGAGGAGCTCAGACCCACTCACCTCCACCCGTGGGAGCCGCACCCCACCGAGCCTTCTTCGGCCCGGCTGAGGAGGTGGCGCCGCTGCGGCGACGGCGGTCCCGACTGAGGATGGTTGATGATGATGATGATGATGAGGATGGACGTTCTTGGTGCGCCTGCAGGAACACTGACCCAGTTAGGTGCTGACACCTGACTGGTCCCACCCTGGGGCGGCCTCGTCTCGCTGGCGGGTGGGAAAACAATTTACAGGATCTGCGTTAACGTCTCCCCGAGGGAACGGAAAGCGGCCAAAATGAGCCTCATTTCAACCGGTTATTTCTCTCTTTTTGTCTGCTAAACGTCTGCACGTTTTGGAATCGCTCCTACTCCGCGGTGAGTGAGATGAATGAAGAGGAGGCGATGAAGGACGATGAGTAAAATGAGGCCAGTGACACACAACGGGGGGTCCTCTGGCACTTTGCACACAAACAGTTCCAGCGGAGAGAGGGAGCCGCCGTCCACCCCTCTCAACGACAGCCAGCCGCTCTGTCGGCCAAGCAGCGGGCGCGTGTGTGTGCGCGCGCACGCGCGTGTGTGTGTGTGCCAGTCGTGCTGCACGACTACCTGCATCCATGATTAAGGCCAGGACAGGGAGCCTTTCTGAGAGACGGGAGGGGAGAGAGAAAGCCATTTACATGCTAATGCTAGCCTCCGCAGCCCCTCTGCCTCCTCCGCGGGTACCTTGCCCACTAGCCTCAAACAAGCTCTTGGCCGGCCGGCCGGTCGCCATGTTTACACAATAAACAAACAGCAACGAGGTTAAAGTCTTTTCATCCGCCTTTTTGTGCGCGTCTACAGTATTAGCCGCACTCGGCTGTTGCGTAACTTTGTTTGTGCTGACGGCTTCTCGGCTTTTTTGTCATCCTCTGCTTTTTTTTTTTCCCGCTTCGTTTTGTCTCCTAGGCGACCGAATGGGCGCCGGACGAGGAAACCAGGCAGTCCTGTCAGAGCAAAGGCAAAACAGAGGTAATTTCGGCTGGGTTTCTGTCTGGGGCATCGGCGCCGGGAGGTCCCGTAGGGGGGTTCCACACAGCCGGCCTCCACCAGGAGCCAGAGAGGCTGCAGAGAGGAAGGAAGTAGCAGCCGAACCGCTCTGGGGCCCGAAAAAAGAAAGAGAGCATTTACAGTGGAATGACATAAAATGTGTCATTATTAAAAAACGACTGACTGCTTTGTGAGTCTTTGCCGGCTGTTTCCGTCAAACAGAATTCCATTCCGCTCCTAAAGCGTATTCTTAGTGGTGACAATGGCGCGCTAAAGCGTGCGCACGCTAAACCCACCCAGCTATTGTTCCCCTCGGCGTCGGACGCGTTTCTGTCCCAGGTCTCGTTTGCTGATTTGCTTTAAATGCGGCGCTGGAAGGTTCCTGTGACCGTTTGAGCGGCTTGTTTGCAGGTTGAGTGTCAGAACTACATCAGGGTTCTGCTGGTGAACAAGACCGAGATCATGACCTGCGGAACCAACGCCTTCCAGCCGCTGTGCATCAGCAGAGAGGTGAGAAAAGAACCTTTTTTCCCGCCACATTCAGCCACTCATGAGTTCGTCTAACCCCCCCCCACAGGTGGGCAACATGAGCCGCGTGCTGGAGCGGGTCAACGGCGTGGCCCGCTGCCCCTACGACCCTCGGCACAACTCCACCGCCGTGGTGACGGAGAGCGGGGAGCTGTACGCCGCCACCGTCATCGACTTCTCCGGCCGGGACCCGGTCATATACCGCAGCCTGGGGGGGATGCCCCCCCTGCGGACGGCCCAGTACAACTCCAAATGGCTCAACGGTAGGGCTCAGCAGCACCGCCACTCCGGTCCAGGTCCGGTTCCAGGCCTGCGCGCTCCTGGAATCAAGGTCAAACCCAATCCATTTGGGTACTAATTAACAGACTTTCCCCACGGAAAACGAGGTCTCGGTGAGGGCGGGCTGGCTCCGCCCCATCGCCGTAGCCATAGCGACGTCCTTCGGCCGTTCATTTCAGTGAGTCAGTACGAGAAGTTATGGGATGTTGAGGAACGCAGCTCCAGGACCAACCCAGGAAACGCTCTGGTTCTTCCTCGTTAATTGTACACTTTTATTAAGAGTAATAAAAATCAAAGTGAGGATAAAACAAATCCAGTCTTTGGACACCAAGAGCGTCGCTTGTGTGTGAGGCCACATCAGACGGTAGCTGTCAGCTGTTTCCATCTAAATCAGCCTGAGTCAGCCACCAACGTTGGATGTTTACATCAGGGCAGAGGGTTAATGTGGGAATAAGCCCCAGCAGCAGGACGAATAAGACGCATGCCAGTCAGGAGAGGATGGGAAATGTGAGGAAAATGAAAGATGCCTGTGTGTGTTTGGGTGTGTGCGAGTGTGTGTTTGTGGTTTGAGTATGAAAAAAGACTTATGGATGAGGACGAGAGCGGAGCAGCAGACAGACTGGGGAGTCAGTGAGCGATGTAATTATTCCTCACAGCGGGGAGAGGCTGAAATTACAACACACAGTGTGCTTCACGCCACTCTGCCTGTGTGTGTGTGTGTGTGTGTGTGTGTGTGTGTATATATACAATATGTATTAGTATTGCATGCGACCTGCGTGTGTCTCTGTGTGTCTTCAAGCTGTGATGGAGAAGAGAGAGCATGTGGGAGGGAAAAAAAAGATGAGTAGACGGTGTCCTCATCACTATAACCACAGCTACAATGTCAAACACACATGTTGCTCATGCACACACACACACACACACACACACACACACACACACACAGCCTGCTCTGCTTCATGGCGTCTCCGAGAGGTTGTGGAGTTTTGTTCCTGATGGATTTGGGGTGTGAATGAAAAACTCATTTCCAGCTCTGAGCCGCTCGGCTGCGGGGGGGTGGGGGTGGGGGTGGGGGGGTCCAGGATCTAATCAATCTGGTCCCTTATTGGATTGGGGGCCTGCTGGGCTCTCACTCCGGCCCATCATGCTCCTGGATGGCGAGCGGATTGCTACAGATTCCTGTAGAATAATCTAAACAATTCATCTGGATGCCAGACCCCCCCGCCCCCCCAAAAAAACGGACATTATAGATGCTATAGAAGAACGGTCCATCAGTCACACCCCCCCAGGCGGATCCCACCGGCTGCTCCGGCCGTCCTCCGGCCGACCTTGGCACAGACGGAGCAGCAGAGACACCGTTAGCCCGTCTTTGACCTAGCATCAAAGGCTCTGGCGAAAGCGCCGTGAAGTTTTAACACTTAAAATCTATTCAGAGAAAATGTTGTTAGATGGATTTGAAAAATCTACCTAAAGCTTTTGGAATATTCTGGATAAACGGCAGAACGTCAAGCTTGGGTATAAATAAACGAAACCATCTGCTGTCACGGCAGGAGGTGCAAAAGGCGGCATACTGGAAGGATGCAGGCGCCGCCATAGCGCGGAGACGCAGGACGCAAACAGGCGTCACTCTCAGCCGTGTGTGTGTGAGTGTGTGAACATCTGTGACGCCTCTACATCCTCCGGAGCTAAATCAGCCCAGCAACCGACTGGAGCCTGTGACCTTGTAACCACCACCATAAACTGCAAAGTTTATTTATTTATTTACGCTTGAATTTCACGTCTGCCTCGGTTGGCCACACACACACACACACACACACACACACAGCTACCATTAGCATTCCAACTTTTTGGGTTGCTTTTTCGCTGGTCTGATGTGAGAAACCACTGAAAATCCAAATCGAGATGAAGATCGTGCAAACCTCTTCATCCTCAGATAATGAAGATCCGGCCTCAGGCTCCGCACCGACGACTCCATCAAACCCTAAACCGCCGCTGATATAATTAGTAGCCAGAGCCACCTAAATAAGTAGATCTGGGAATGGAGAGAAGCTATTTTTAGCCCATCGCTTCAGCGCGACTGAGACGGCACCTCGACAGCACTCTAAACCCAGTACGAGCCCAGTATTCCCAGTCCTCCTTAGAGAGGATGATGCTAGCGTCCTTTTCTAGCTGTAATTGGACTTTAGCTTCACGCGCTGACCTCCCCAGCAGGAGGGACGTTAATCACCCTCATGTCGCCCTGGGCAGTAAAAGCAGCCAGTTTAACAGACATGGCTCCATGGATTCACCATTAAAACATCAGATGGATTTATTAGTAACCATTTATTCTGCCCCCCTTCCTCCTCCTCCTCCTCCTCCTCCTCCTCATCCTCCTCTGCTCTTCTCTCATTTACACATTTGACTTTAGGGCTCTGTCCAAAACATAAACAACAGTCAAATTCCACATCCGAGCAAATAATTAGACTCTGGAAGCGAGGCTTCCGTTGCTGTTCTGTCCCTGAGCTGTTCACGTCAGAGCTCATTTCTGTGTTAACGGAAAGTCAGGAAAGTGAGGGAAGTAATGAGTAACTCAAGTAACTAATGAAATGCCGAGGACAGAAACTGGGTCAGAGCCATGAGACGGATGTTTCCGGGCAGACTCTCCGTAACCAGCCTCTCCCTCCCGCCTGCAGAGCCTCACTTCATCTCCGCCTACGACATCGGCCTCTTCACCTTCTTCTTCCTGAGGGAGAACGCGGTGGAGCACGACTGCGGCAAGACGGTGTATTCCCGCGTGGCACGAGTGTGCAAGAACGACATCGGCGGCCGCTTCCTGCTGGAGGACACGTGGACCACCTTCATGAAGGCCCGGCTGAACTGCTCGCGCTCCGGAGAGATCCCCTTCTACTACAACGAGCTGCAGAGCACCTTCTACCTGCCCGAGCAGGACCTCATCTACGGCATCTTCACCACCAACGTGTGAGTCCCGCCCACATCCCGCGCCGCTCTTTCAAGCAGGAGAAGATGTGAACAAAAACGCCTCGTTACCGGATGATGAGTTGTTCGGGCTCGTTTGGGCTCCATCTGCGTGTTCCTGCAGCCGCATTCTGCCCAACATCTCAGGAATAATTAGTGGTGCTGAACAAACTTCTGGGTTCCGGGCTCGGGGTCAGACTCTGACAGTGTTTTTATCTGTGGAGCAGAAAAGGCACCGTCTTTCCACGCTCTCCTAAAGCCGCTGGATCCGACCGTTAATCTCAATATTTGTAACCCGACATAGCAGCAAATACCAGTAGGTCACCTTCAGATGAAAATGTGTTTATTCAGACATTTATCATCTGGATTAGCCGGATTGTGACGGGATTCAGGTGACTTTAATCCAACTGGGCTTCCCTGTTTTCCCTGTTTTCCCTCACTCGTCAACACCAGCCCTTTAAAACCCAAAACAGCCGCACAGATTTCGCCTCGGCGCCATTTTCCCGCCTTTGCCGAAAGCGCGGCAGCGTTTGGAGCCAGCTTTTCCATCCAGACAAAGACCCTGAGCACTGACACCAGCTCTGACCTCTGGGACCTGCTCAGACCAGGAGACCTGTTGGTTGCCTTCTCCTACTGGAAAGGCAACCAAGAGGCTCACTTTCTTTTTTCTATATTTTATTTTAGCGTAAATGGGGCCAGTTGGTCCCGTTGGTCAGCTCTTGGGACCCACCTTCTCTATCTTGTCAGCAGATAAATGGAGGTGAGGACCCACTGAGCCCCCAGGCTTGTCTGCCCTCCTCCTTCCCCTTCGGTTGTTCTGAGGTAACCGGCTCAGAGCCGCGTCCCTCTCCGGCTCGGATATGTTAATGCAATCACCACAAACACCGGCTCCATCTGTCTGGCCCAAATGGAGCTGACTCACAGCTGCTCCCAGGGCTGGGAAACAGAGCTGGAAGTCTTGGAACACGGGACTTCTCACACTCCGGCCAGAGCCTCGATACCACACACACGCCCGGACGCACACACCCTCTCCGTCTCTCTGCTCAGAATATTCCGTGTACGCTCGTGTTTGGTGAATTTGTCCGTCCGTTCTTTTCATTGTGATATGGTCGTTCGACAAATTGTTTACAGGAAAAATGCCAATTTTTGTCTGGTTGTTTTGTTTTCTCCTGGACGTTGGAAGGAGCCCAGAGGGAGACGGGACGGTTTGTTCCCAGCGTCTGTCCGCCGCTTCCCGTCCGTCTCGATGTGTAAAACCCATCTCAGTCGGTCTTTGTCAATAGTACAGTTAATCAATCCCGCTGCTGCGTCCCAGAAGAGGAGGAGGAGGAGCAGGAAGCGATTGAACTGTCATTTTATCAAGAGGTTCCCGTCGAGTGTTTTTTTTAAGCCTTCATCAGAATAAAGACACTTAAGACCCCCAAAGCGCGGCCGCGGCTTTTAATTAACTCTGGGCCCTTATTGGCCGAGCAGCAGCCGGATTCTCCGGCTGAGGGCTCCAGCCTGTCATTACCAACTAATTATGAGGCTCCTTATCTGGTCCTGGGTGACTCCAGTGGCCATCACCAATTTACCTCTTCTCATAAGGTCCTCTTCCAGAGAGGCCTGAAGGAAGAGGAGGAGGAGGAGGAAGAGGAGCGCCGAGACAGTTTTTATCCATTTATTGATAAGGAAATTGACACATTGGAGTAATTTGGATTTTAATTCTTTTATAAGCTCAAACATTTAAATGTTTATGAGTCCTTTTGCTTCGGAGGTTGGAACAGCAGCTGTTTTATCACTTTTTAATGTGGATTTTTTGGACCGGCTTTCCTGAATTGGTCATTTTCACTTTCTCAAACCTCAACTTAGTTTCAATGAATTTCAATTAGATTTTTCCTATCGTCCCTGCATGTATTAACCTAACGGGATGTAACCTTTAAAACAACATTGGAATGTTCTGGTTGGACGGAATCCTTCTGGCCATATACACACACACACACACGTTCTACCCCGACAACCTTGATTATTGGTTTTAATGAATTCAGATATTCTATTGGCCATCTGCTAGCGTGAATGTGACTGTTTCAGGCCACTGTTGCTGTTTTTTTCTGCTTTCTTGTTCATAGAAAAATATGGATAAATCTGGCTCAGCAGCTGTGCAGTTCTGCTGACGGGACTCATTTTTCCTTTCTGCATTGCAGGTTTTTAGCATAAAACTTTAATAGGGTGGGGTTTTTTATACTAAGCTGTCTAGGACAGAGGTGGGCAAACTGAGGCCCGGGGGCCGCATGTGGCCCGATGAACTCTTCAATCCGGCCCGCAGAGCCTTCACAAGAATTTCTCCAAAAGCCAAATGAGGAGGGTTGTCAGCTTGGTTGGTTAGAAAAGGTTCAGACCCCCGTTCGGCTAGCATGCTAACATGTCCCCTCAAGAAGGTGGAGCCAAACGTTATTTGGAGCTTCATCATCCATCTCTCATTTTCAAATACAAACATTAAAAAGGTGGAAAACTTTGCCATGTGCAGATGATGTATTGAAGATGGTGGGAGGAGCTCAGAGGACAGGATGTGACTGCTGGGTGGGCGTCACTCACGTCGCGAGCGATCACGGCCTCAGCGAGCTGCAGAGCAAACAGGGCAGCAGATGTCAAACAGCTTCTCCGTCTCCTCCGTGGACTCGGAGCAGACGAGTCGCATCCATCCGGCCGGAAACCTCCGATAATCACAGCGGGTGTTCAGCCGCCGCGCCATCCAGCCAAGCGGCTGTTGTAGCGAGCGGCTGCAGCTGCAGGCGGCCTGTCACAGCTCATTTGCTGGTGGGTTCCTCCACTTAGCATTTGGTTACTGTTGGGTTGCTTCGGTTTTCCCCTCCGATTCACACGTTTTGTCTCGGTCCGACCTGAGCGGAGCCTCTTCCAGAGCCTGACCGGCGCAGAGCTGTTCCAAACCTCCAAATCATCGTTTCTGGGAGTCACTGCAGCAGAAATGGGGGGACTTTTGAGGCCGCGCCAAACTAAAAGTTGTAATAATGCCCTTTTCTTTTTTATCTCCAGCCTGAGCAGACGTTTGTCTTCAGCAGAGACAGAAAAACAGTCGGCAGAAGCTGTTAGGAAACTCATTACCTAGCGGAACATTACAGCCGAAACGCAAGACGATAATAACTGTGGTTTACTTTCCACCGTGACACCAGCCTGTGTGTGTGTGTGTGTGTGTGTGTGTGTGTGTGTGTGTGTGTGTGTGTGTATATTCGCTCACAGTCTGTTAAACTGATAGCACCGCTCAGACCATCGCACACGTTCAGTGAAGGAAACGACTGACTGTTTTTCTCTCGTCCGACCACACGCCTTTGTTTTCCTCCGTCTCCGTCCGTCCTTCCCCGTCTTTACCGTCTCTCTGCTCTCCGTCTCCCCGTGAAGCAACAGCATCGCGGCGTCTGCGGTCTGCGCCTTCAACCTGAGCGCCATCACCCGCGCCTTCAACGGGCCCTTCCGCTCCCAGGAGAACCCTCGCTCCACCTGGCTTCCCACAGCCAACCCCGTCCCAAACTTCCAGGTGAGAAAGCTCCCCTTCCGGTCCTCTTTGCAGGGACACCAGAGCCTTCACGCCATCTTGTCCGTCCTCCTTCCAGTGTGGCACAATTACCGACGAAGGTCCCAACGAGGGTCTGACGGAGCGCAGCCTGCAGGACGCCCAGAGGCTCTATCTGATGAACGACGTGGTCCAGCCGGAGTCGGTGGACCCGCTGGTGCTGCAGGACGATGTCCGCTTCTCCAACCTGGTGGTGGACATCGTCCAGGGCATGGACACGCTCTACCACGTCATGTACATCAGCACGGGTGGGTGGAGGGAAGGCTACGCCGGAGGTGCAGGAAACGAGCGCCTGCTCACGCTTTTCCTTCCCATCCGATCAGAATACGGCACCATCCTGAAGGCCCTGGCCACGCCCAATAAGAACCTGCAGGGCTGCTACCTGGAGGAGATGGAGCTGTTCCCCGCGGGGGTGCGCCAGCCCATCCTCAGCCTGCAGATCCTGCACAGCGACCGCTCGCTCTTCGTGGGGCTGAACGACCGCGTGCTGAAGATCCCTCTGGAGCGATGCTCCACCTACACCAGCGAGATGTGAGTGTCCAAGCAGAACGCCTCTGGGTTTGTGGCGCCGCGGCGGGGGGGTTGAGGCCACAGTCGTCACCGCGCCGCCTGGTTTAATGTGCTCATTTGATCGGTTTTGGCAGCGAATTCATTCGAACCTGCTTGACGGTAATTATCTGTCCTCGGCTGAGATTAATGTCTGGGAGGCGTCGCCTATAATCATTAGGGTCCTCCAGAACCAGATAAATGAGCGGAGGAGCGTCTGCTCACTGGAGGAAAGGAATTAGCTCTGTGGATTTTTTCAGGTCGGTAATGAAGTTGGGTTGTTGTGAAGACGGAGTGTGTGTGCGCCTCTGTGTTGATGGCTTTTGTTGTCTTATCTGAAGGTGCAACAGCAGAGTCAGAAGGTCCGTCCATCAAACATCTCTGCTCACACACCAGTCTGCTCCTTACATTTACTCATTAAGAATTCTAAATCTAGAGTTTTGCCGTGTCTCAGAAGGTGTGTTTTCAGAAGCTCTGCCAGGGGCCAGCAGGGGCCAGCAGGGGCCAGCAGGGGCCAGGGGGGGCCAGCAGGGGCCAGGGGGGACTTCTCAGTGGCTGTTGGTCTAACCTTCTGGTTCTCATCACAGTCCCCAGTCATGTCAGCCTCATATTAGCATCCACATGGATGGATGAGCTTTGCATGTATGTGTGTGTGTG
>CAAE01014997.1:1175014-1265014 GCA_000180735.1 Tetraodon nigroviridis
GGAGAGGAGAGACATGTTTAATAAGATGTGAGTGAGACTGAGACAGAATGAAAGAGAAGAGAAGCAGGAGGAGAAGAGCAGGAGTCTCTGCAGTCGTGTTTGGGGTGAGATGATGGGTTGAGGGTTCAGGGTGCTGTGGGGGGGGGGGACGTCCATGGTTCCTGCCGTAGTTCCTCACCTCCACTGCTGCTCCTTCCACATCCGCAGCAGGCTGTCACGCTGAGCTCCGGTGTACACACACCATACACACACCATCTCCTGCATTTGACATGTTTGATGCCGAGGTGACGGGAGCAGCGTCTCAGAGGCGTGTGAATGCGAATGTGTCCCGGCTCACGTGAGCGGGAGGCAGGGGCTGCGCCTGAAGGAGGCGCAGCTACGCAGCTGTGCAGCAGCAGAAGATCCTCCGCAGCGGTGCACAAAAACGCGTCAGTTCTTCTCAAGACGTAGACGACACCATGTTTTTCAGGCCTTCACTGAGGCTAGCTTGGAAAACGCACGCATGCAGCTGTCGCATGGGAAAAGTCAATTACACCTAAGTGCTTTTAGTGATGCGATTCCTCCGTTATCGATCCGACAACCTCGGTAAATCCTGCAGCCGTCCGATAAGAATATTAATGTCAGCGTTGTTCCTAATTAAAGCTTTTGTTTTCATGCAAAACATTTCCAGCCGTTGTTGACTTAGAGACTGCAGAGGATGCTGTGTGTGTGTGTGTGTGTGTGTGTGTGTGTGTGATGATCATATTTGACCCCCTCTCTCTCCTCCGCCCTGCATCCGTCTCTCTGTCCCGCATTGCTAGCGGTTTCTTCCCGCTAGTGCTGCACTAGCTCAGCTGCTAGCGAGGAAGTGTGGAACAGTCTGACGGCAGAAAGAGCTGGAGGATGATGGAGGAGAAGAAGAATATAGAAAGAGGAAGAAGTGCATCAATAAGGCGGCGCAGGAAATGCTGAATAAATGATGGAGATGATGGCGAGGAGGATGAAATGGGGCAAATTGGGCTTTTTGATGCGAACAAACCATCACTCGCCACTTAGCAAAGCGTTACATTTGATGACGAGAGGTCCGACTGTTCTGCTGGTGATGGTTCTGTTGCTGCCTGAGGGCTCAGGTTTGGGCATCGGCGTGATTAACGGCACCTTAAAACCTCCGCTTTGGTCTCTAATGTTGGACAGTCTTTAGCTTTGCTTAGCCGTTAGCCTCATGAAGGTGGACTCTGTCCTCCTCCGTCCCAACGTCCACCCGCAGGAGAAGCTGGTTTACCGTCGGAGGCGGAGCCAGCCTGTCAGCCTGTTGGACCAATCAGAGGAGGCCCTCGGCAGCCAGCGACGGGGGCAGAAAGAGTGATGTCTTTGCACCGGGGACATATTTATTACCGCTTCATAATGCTGTTACTTTTATTACAGGCTTTGTTCTGGCGGCGGTTCAGGCCAATCATTTTGCTCTCTGTCACTTTCAGCTTCCTCTTCTCTCCATTTGTCCTCCTCTTTGCTCCCGCCTTGATTTCCGTGCTGTAAAATCTGTCGGCCACCTTTTAAATCCTCGGACGCTGACAGCGACGGCGGCAGCAACAACAAAAGCATGAAAAACCATCAGAGTCTCATCTCGTCTGCAGTGCAGCGAATCCATCAGCTGCTGCGGTCGCAGCGGCTGTGAGAGGGGGCGGCCAGCCGCCCTCGGGGCTTCGGGGGGGCCTTGACCTCAGGGTCATGTTTGAACCAAGCTGACAAATGTCTCCAACCGGTGAGAAATTCAGGCTTATTCGGTTTGTTGCTCATTTTTGTTTGCCGGTTCTGGAAATCTGCTCGTTCGCTGGTGAAACCTCGGCGCTCCTGTTGTTCCCAGGTGAGCTAAACTGGCAAACATCCCTCTACTTTTCTCTCCTTGTGCCTCTTTCACGGCGCCGGTCCCGTTTAGCCAGCTCCAACTGGGCCTAATTGGCTGAATGAATGCTGAGCACGAGCGGTTTTGTGTGTTTCTGATTCATCAGGACCTCAGCTCACTCCTCCCTCCCCGGGGAGGAGGAAGGAGGAGAGGAGGAGCGTCCTGAGAGCTCAGGAGCCACGAAGCCCGTGTGGAGGGGCCGAGGAGGGCTGGAGAACCCCGACCGGATGGGACCCCGCAGCGCTCCTCGCTAACAGCGCTCAGTCTAATAACGGCGTGAAATGCGTCATTTATCAGCTGCGATGATCATTTTTGCAATTACAAACTCAAGACCGCCATTAAAGCCGCAGCGGGCTGTTGTTTTTACGCCTGTTGTTAAAGGGGCTGTAAAAAAAGGAGACGCCGGTTTTATGCTGATTTTAAATGCCAATTACACCCCCACAAAGGGAGAAGTGCAGATTTGTTTTGCGCCGCCGCTGCACCAGACTCGTGCACGGCCTGCTGGAGGTTTGCAGCCTGATTAAAATTAAAAGGCCGTGTAAAACGGTCGGATGGAAATCACACTTTGGTGATTTAATTATTTGCCAGCGCTGGAGGCCAGCCAGAGCCATGTTCTGACACGTGTCGCTGGGCCAAAAAAAAAAACAGGCGTGTGTGTGCACGCGGTGTGCACGTTTCACGCGTTTGTGCATCAGGCTGGCGTCCCTCTGCTGCGCCGGCTGTGGAAATGTGCATTTGCTATTCTTATCGCACAGGCCTGCGTCCACCCACGGGGTCGCTCGTTGACTTTAAGAGCAGCCGGCTGTTGAAATCCAGCGAGCCATCGGGGCCCGAGGCCCCCGGAGGCCCCCGGAGGCCCCCGGGGGCCCCGCTTGGTCTTTTATGTAACGGCGGAGAGGCCGGAGGAGAGGAAAATGACTGTTCCTCTCCTCCTTTATAGTTGATTTCTGTTTGTTCCAGGTTTTATCGGTAGAAACCTCCTTTTTCCTCACATCTGCGTGGCTTCGTGGCGGCTTTGAGCGTCCGTACGGATGCACCAGGTCGCGTCCCCGCCTCCCTCCTGTCTGGCTCCGCCCACATCTAATCAGACCTCTCATTTATCCCGTCTTCAAAACGCTTCCTAATTGCGGATGACCTCCGTGTGGAAGATGAGGCGCGGCGACGCCAAACTCAAACGGAACCTTGAAGCGGCTCCTCCTGCCGCCCTTGCCGCTGAGCCGCTCGCTGAGCTGTGAATTTGCAGCGAACCTCATTATGATTATTGTTTCGTCCCTGCGGGAGATTGCAGTCGGCCGCTTTAATGGCGTCCTTTAATTAAAGGGAGGCGAAGGCCGGGGCCGGGAATGGCTTTGTCCCGCCGTCACGGAGCATCAGAGGACATCTTTGTCTTCCCTGTTCTCAGGCTGTGGGGGTCACCTCTGATGCAGCAAACGCTCCGAACACGCCAGCGCTGACCCAGCCGGGTTCGGGACCCGGCTGGAGAGCTCTTTAAGGAGGTTTCACCGGCGTCTGAGTCCCAGAGGAGAGAACCCAGAAGGTTTGGGCTGATTGGAAATGAGTTCAGAACACCGGCCCAACAGCTTGAGGATGGTGGAGAGGGATGGAGATGAGGAGGGGGGGTTGGGAAGGAGCTGGAGCTGCATTCCTGAGGCGTCCGGATCAGCTGGAGCAGCTTAGCTTCCTTATTACCAGCTTCAGATCGAATTAGCGTCCTTAAGCTCCTGTGTTCCTGACAAATATTTAATCAGGGTTCGCACCGTCTGCTTTGTGCTGGTTTGTGTGTCGGAGGAGAGACGCTGATTCCGGGCACCTCTCGGCCCGTTCCGCCGTGTGCTCGGAGCAGCAGGTCAGAGGTCACTCAGGGCTCCGTCACGCCGCTGTGCTGGTCCGAAGCGCTTTTGTTTTCTTCTACTTTGGGATATTTTTTTTGTTATTTTGCAATCTCCTCTCCAATTTTACTGCTTATTATGTTCTTGGGAACAGAAATAAAACAGCTAAACTGTAGTTGTTTAGCCTTAAATGCATCTTCCATCAACTTTATGGTTTTATTTCTTTAATTAAAGTTAGTTGTCGGGTATTTAACTTTTGTCCTACATATTCATGGCTCTGTGGTTGCCAACGACGCTTCTCCTCCGCTGCAGGCTGTGCCTGGAGGCGAGGGACCCCTACTGTGGCTGGGACTTCCGGCAGCGCCGGTGCACCACCCTGGAGGACAGCTCCAACATGAGCCAGTGGAAGCAGAACATCTCCGCCTGTCCGGTACCAAGCCCCCGTCACGGCCTTCGCCGCGCCGGCGCCGCCTCCGATTCTAACCGCCCCCCCGTCCGGTTCCCAGCTTCGGAACCAAACCGCCAACGGAGGCTTCGGCCCGTGGTCGCCGTGGCAACCGTGCAACAACGACGACGGAGGCGGCGGCGGCGCGGACGGCGTGAGCTCCTGTTTGTGCCGCTCCAGGTCCTGCGACAGCCCGGTTCCACGCTGCGGAGGCGGGAACTGCCAGGGCCCCACCATCGAAGTCTGCAACTGCTCCAGGTGAGGGAAAAACCAGTCGGTCATTGGTGACGGAGCAGGATCACAACCGTTGTCACGGTGATGACATGAGGCACAGTGGTGTGTCTCATGTCGGAGAATTCCTCCGAGCTGCAGCTGCAGCGGCGACGCTGACGTGGAGGCTTCTGCTGAAGATGCTCTAGGCCTCGCGCAGAAGCGCCGCTGCCAGATTTATTCTGTGGTGTCAAAATCAATTTGTGCTTCTTCAGAAAGGAGCAATTAAATAGTGAGACGTGTGAACCTGGGAGGAGAAAAAAACACTCTGGCAAAAGAAATGAGTGTTTTTGTCAGACTGAGCGTTTGCAGCTTCTCTGCAAACACCAACACAGCAGGTGGGGCGACACGCTGCAGCTGATGTTGCTTGTCGCCGTAGAAACGGTGGCTGGACGCCGTGGTCGTCATGGGGACAGTGCAGCACAACCTGCGGCACGGGCTTCGAGCTGCGCCAGCGTTCCTGCAACAACCCGTCGCCCCGACACGGCGGCCGCGTCTGCGTGGGACCGAGCAGAGAGGAGAGGTGAGGACCCCCCCCCCCCACCCAGCACGACCTCCATCCTGGCTCCCGGAGCTCCGGGAATGAAAGTAGAAAAAACAAAGGCTTTTAAATTCAGCTGGGAGGCCAGAAGCAGCGATACTATCTGCTCCGCCACTTGAGCCTGTTCCTGCTCCCCGCTGACAGTCGCCGTAGAAACCACTCCACTGTGGATCCCCTGCATGCTGCAGTCCCCCCCCAGCCCCTCCGCCCGTCGTGGATTCTGGGACGCTGCACTCTTGTGTCGCTGTTGCCGTCAGTTGTGTGTAAATGCGCGTTGGCAGGTTCTGCAATGATGGGATGGCGTGTCCTCAGCCCATCTTCTGGTCCCCGTGGGCCTCCTGGACCAAGTGCAGCAGCCAGTGTGGGGGCGGCGTCCACTCCAGGGTCCGCACGTGTGAGAACGGCAACAGCTGCCCGGGATGTGCACTGGTACCAACACCCTCCCACACACACACACACACACACACACACACACACACATGGGTTCCAAAGAATGCGATTTTTCCTTCTCGTTCAGGAATACAAGGCCTGCAACCTGGAGGCGTGTCCAGAGGTGAAGCGGAACACCCCCTGGACCCCCTGGATGCCCGTCAACGTGACTCAGGGCGGCGCTCGCCAGGAGCAGCGCGTGCGCTACCTGTGCCGCGCCCACCTGCCCGACCCCCACGAGTTGCAGATCGGACGCAGAAAGCTGGAGACGCGCTTCTGTCCCAACGACGGCTCCGGGCTCTGCGAGACGGACAGTGAGTCCAGCCAAACACGCTCTTTAGTGTCGTTGTACTCGGCATGGCTGGAAAGCCAAGAGAATAAAGAAACACGACTTTTTGTACCAAACAAACAATCGGCTTCGTTCGCGGAACTGCTGGTTGGCGTCGGAGGCTTCAGTTTCTGGGATGAGGCTGTCAAAAGTGGCTCAAAGAGTGGAAAAGAGCAGCCGAGGAGAATAAAAGAAGCGGATTTGTGTCGTGTTTGTGCGTGTGTGAATGTCACCAGGAGGATCATCTGTGCAAACCTTCAGACGTTCCAAAGAGCTGCTGCCGAATAAACACTGAAAGGGTGGTTTTTTCCCTCCATGATTGGCTGACACAGCAGACGCCCTCATTTGTCCCGTTTGGGCCCCCCGCGTTGCTGTGAAGGACAGAGGGGCAACGCTGCCGTGTCCCAGTCCACTCCTCCTCAAATTACCTCCTACACACACACACACACACAGAGGAGCGAGCGAGTACCTGTATCCCCCTGGGGGGCTGTCGGCTCTGACGATGAGATGAAACCCAGCAGGGAGGCGAGAAAAAGAAGGATGTTTGATGAGAGAGAGGGAGAACGCTTCCTTCCACAGCTCTCTGCTCTCTGTCTCCTCTCTCAGCCCTGGTCGAGGAGCTGCTGAAGACGCCGGTGACGAGGGTGGCCGGGGCCAGCTGGTCGTCGTGGGACACCTGGTCCAGCTGTTCCCAAAGCTGCGCCAAAGGCTACCGCACCCGCCGCCGCTCCTGCGCCGGACCGGAGGGGAAAAGCGCCCCGGTGGCGTGCCGCGGCTCCCCTGTGGAGTACCAGGACTGCAACGTGCAGCCGTGTCCCGGTGAGTGGGTCGGCAGACACCAAGTTAGGACACCTTTCCTTCTTTTTCTGCTCGTGGATGCGCATTTCTTCCTTTCTGGATGCAATCATCAGCTCCAGATCTCAGTAGCATCTACCAGCGATCAAGGAACGAAGACGCCTTTAAAAAAAGTGGCTTTCGTAACCAAAAATTCTGCACGCGTAGCGTAGAGCTCCATATCTGAAAAATCAGCCATTACAGCTGCTAGCCTTCAGTCACAAACCTGCAGCAATCTTTACGAAAGAAGCTGAGCACCGGAGTAGCAAAATGGAGCCCAGATAAAATGAGATCTCCCCCCTCCACCTCTCACCTAAAAAAAAGACATGGACATGCAGAGACGGCTGGAGACGGAGCCAGTGAGGTCAGTGGTGGCTGTAAAATCCTGCTGAGTGGATCATTAGCTTCATTAGCTAATGGTTACCAGCAGCGGCGCAAGCAGGGTCCTCATACAAATGAAGATATCTGTTTCGAACAGCTCATCCAAGGATAATCAGCTGCAGAACACAGACTGAGAAGCTCTCAGGACACACACACACACACACACACACACGAACCCGCGGTGAATTAATGAAGGCCCCCGTCAACTACTCCACCTAAATATTTATGACGTTTGAATTATGATCAATGGCTGCAGATCTGAACTCCTGCCGTCTATGTAGATGTTAGCTGTTAGCAGTCATCGTTCATCCTTGGCGATTAGCTTAGCAACCAAAGCGCGTAACCAAGGAAAACCCACAAGATGCAGCCTCGCTCGCCTCCCGCTGGGAGGCAGCCTGTCCCGGTCAGGACGGCGGGTGAGAAGGACGAGGCCGATGACGGAGGACACGTTTGTGAGCGCGTGCACGGAAGCTTTTCTTTCTCAGGTTAACGCAGAATCGTTCGTTTCGACGACGCACCTGGATCCACTTTTCCGGCCAGAAACTCTTTAGGGAGTGGCTTGAAAGGAAAGGTCACGTGACCCCAGGCGGTTGCTAAGCGCTGCAGAGGGCTTGGTCTTGACTGGGTGTGAGCAGGCAGCCAGTCAGCCGGGTCAGTCGGCCGGAGCGAGCTGCTCGGAGTGAAGTGGCTGCGCTCTCGGCCTCGCGCTAATCCACTCAGCTAATGAAGTTTCTGCCGAACGGTGGCGTTACCTGGCAACGCTGGCCGCCCTCCGTCAGTCAGACAGACAACAGCCGCTTATTAACGCATTTAGAACCTCAATAATTGTGTGAATCCTCGGCTGTGGAGGTTTGGCGCCATCGCTCACGGGTGTTTCCTCCCGCAGCCAACGGCGCCTGGTCCTGCTGGTCGCCCTGGTCTTCCTGCTCCGTGGGATGCGGCGGCGGCCACTACCAGCGCACGCGCTCGTGTACCAGCCCGGCCCCGGCCAACGGCGGCGACATCTGCCTGGGCCTCCACACCGAAGAGGCCCTGTGCAACACCCACCCCTGCGACGGTAGGTCCAGCCGGCCGGGGGCCCTCTCCTCTGCCGCGTCTCCGGGTCCATTATCTTCTCATTGCTCGGCTGCGTCCTTCGTCACGTCCTGATGAAGAGCGCGGGTTGTGGGCGTTGGAGACACAAACAGTCGTGCTGAGCGAGCAGCCGGCGACTGTACGGCCCCCTGCTGGGCCCCGTCAGCCTCCCTGCCAAGGCCAGGAAACGCTTCAGAGAAGAAAAGAGGGAAACTTGCACCAGGCTTGGTGTGGAGCGCAGCAGACCACAGCCCAGCTCTTTGTTCTCCTCTTTTTTTAACATTGTTTTTACATGCGTCCGATCCGTTGGAGGGTGAGCAGTCAAAGACACACACTCCATAATCGCATCCAGCCACTAGGAGCGGTTGGATGGCAGTTGGATTTCAGAAGTAACTGGATTTCGAAGGTTTTAATCCCTCGTTAGGAGCCAAAGTTCCTGCTGCAGAAGAGATCTGTGTGAAGGTTCCTGTTCTGGAGAGCAAACTCGGACCCAGATGGGATGTGCGACGCGAAAAGGTGGCGCTCTGCACCGAAAAAAACACGTCTTCGCTTCTTCCACAAGGACCATGAAAGATTCATGAGAGGGCGACGGAGGCTTCCAGCCTGACTCCAGTTTAATATCCCAAAGCCCTTCAAGGTTTTCTCTTCCATTTTTCTCTGTTCGCCCTGGAAGTGTCTGGAGCTCTCAGAGTGCAGGAACACGCTTGTGTTTGGGGCCACTTTACCGGCGGCGCTCCTCAGCCGTGGCTCGGAATCTCATTTCCCTCAAACTCCTTCTTTTTCCCTCGTACCTCCTCCATCAGGTCGCTTCCTCTCCTCCATTTGTTTATTGACAAGTACAATATTGCTCATCTGTCAGGGTCCTTTGGGCGCCATTGCCCTCCGTGCACGTGTAATTGGAGACCAGCCAATCGTCTGTCATAGGATATCTGATCATTTGATTAACGCCCCCACCAGTAATATCGGGCGGCAGAAGTAAGGACGGAATACCGATGAGGAATCTTCGGCCATCCGTCGGTGCGATCAGGCTTGTTGCCCCGGCAACAAATATAAATGGAAAGAAATGAACCAATTTACAGGCAGCTTTAGGCCGCATACATTACCTGAGCCCCGGCATAGAATATTGTCCAGATTTTTAATCAAAACTAGCGCAGGAAAACTTGAATCCTGCTAATGTGGGGTCCCGGACTTAATGAAAAGCCTCGCTGCTCGGCTTTGCGCCGAACGCGTGTGAGCACTTTGCAGTTAAAAGAAGACGCAATTAGGATGAGAAATTGTGAAATTGCACTTGATTAGAGGGTTGAGGTTAATGTTAGCACGCTCATTTCTGTCACCGCACGCCCTCTTTCCACACAGGTGCCGATCCTGGTTTTAAAACGCTGTTTTTGTGCAGGGATGAGCCTGCTTTTGTCTTCTTTTTGAATTGAACAGCAGCCTGCAGACGAACTCCAGGTTCACGGTGAACTTTGGTAGCTGCTAGCCTGACACTGACAGCAGACCACGGCGCAACCAGCCTCCCTGGGAATGACGGATGTCCAAGAAGCAGCTCGGGTCCTGAAAGCGAAGGTGTCCCTCAGGGTGACCGGCGGCCGTGGCTGGGCTGGGCTCTGTTTGTCTAGATGGTTGTGTGCTGGGGTGGGAGCAGCCCTCGGGTGAGGGCCCTTCTGCTAGCAAAGGTGACAGAGGTCCGTCCTCCAGCTCCCTCGCCTCCTTTGCCAGAATCGCACTTTGAGAGCTTCCTGAATGACGCTTTCTTCCCCTCCGCCTTTCATTGCCTCCACTCCACTGGTCCTAAATAGAGGCGAGCAGGGTGCAGCGGGGCGGTGGTCGGGGGGGTGCTTTGCCTTTGCTCTGGGCTCGGCGCTTTTGTTTACCGCTGCGGGGAGACGCCACAGAAGCTTGGCTTGCTAGACAAACATCCCGGCTATGTGCTAAATAAACCCTTAGCGGGTTTGACTCTACCAATCCTGTTTACTTCACAAACACTTCTCGCTGCGTCTGGACTCTTTGGCCGGACGGCCGGCTTGGCGGCCACAGGTGGCGGCGGCCTGGGTGGGCGCCTTGGCTCCCAGGCCTGAATCCCATGTGGGGCTGTTTTGTCTGGTTTTGCTGTTGATCGCTCTCTTTTTCTGTGTTTAGGGGGATGGATGGCCTGGTCGCTGTGGTCGGCCTGCGATGAGTCAGGCTTGCAGATGAGGAGTCGGGTGTGTGATGCTCAGGGCGGCGCCCCTTGTGTGGGGAACAGCACCCAGCGTAGAGACTGCAATGAAATACCCGGTGAGTCGGCTCGGAAAGTACGGACTAAAAAGGGCGGGTTGTTAACCGGGAGCAAACACACCGGCGCCCGGCGCTTCTTCTGGGGTGAGACTGGCTGGTTTTTGTTGGAATGTTGAGGCGTATTTGTACAGAACAGCTTTTGCGGATAGATTATAACGCAAAGATCATCAAAGAGGTGCTAAGAAGAAGACAAGTGTCCATCAAACATCAAAGTCACTCAGCAGCTCAGGGGTTCTGTTCAGGGGTCCGTGTAGCGAGCCCAGAGGGACGCCGGAGCACCACCCTGAAGAACGAAGGGGAAGTTAGCGTCTAAAGCCTGAGAACGTCGCAGCTGCTGACATTCAGCATCACTCATCCTCAAACATCTGTACACAACATCACGTGTGTGTGTCTGTGTGTGTCTGCGCGCATCTGCTTGTGTTTGTTCCCTGTGATTAGCTGCGCTGCGGCGCCTTGATATGCCGATGGTGATGTCAGAAAGTTACTTTCTTCCCAGCCCGGCAGCTTCGGTCCCGACACACCCAGAATTCCAGATGAGTCCAGATGCTGGAGGTTCATACTAAACAGAAACAACCTCCGCGTTCGTGTTGTCTTCCTCCAGCCGATGGATGCTTCTAAAAGCGACGCGCGCCTCCTCTTTCCTCCTTTCTGTCCTGCTGTTTACGCCTCGGCCTTCTGGTCCAAACCATCCGAACCGCTCTTCCTTTGTCTTCGGAAAGTCCTGTCCTTCCCGACCCGACGCCAACAAAAACCCTCCCCCGACGTTTCCGATGACATTTCGATTTCTCCTTCTTTGGTTGATTTTCTGCATGTGGCTGCTGGCTGCTGCCTGTTTTCCTGCGGTGTGTGTGTGCCTGTGCATGCGCGTGTGCATGAGTGTGTTTGTCTGACCGTGTCCTCCTCTCCTCTCTGCAGTCATTCTGCCTGCATCTGGCTTTGATAAGGACAACGACTGCGGAGGTAAGCGGCTCCAACATCTGCCTCCGGTCTGTGACTGTGTGTCCAGGTTCATGCATCTTCCTGCAGATGTCCGTCCATGATGCACCTCACACCTCCCGTCTGTGACCCATGTCCGTTTCAGCCCCATTCAGCAAGGGGAGGGAACTTTACAGGAACTTTAATCAAGCTAATTATGTGAATAATTGCTAAATATTTAAGGGTTTCAGTGGAGAGTGGCTTAAAATCACACAGCCCAGTGTGGGAATGTTGCTCTTCTGGGTGTTGCCGATGGGCATGTTGCCCCTCCGCCGGGCCCTGATGGCGCATGGCGCCCCCTGTCTGCCGGATGACCTCCGCCGGCTGATCTGAGGTCAGGCCGGAGACTCAGACCCCCCAGCTCAGAATAAACCGTAAAAAAACTCCAGAAAGAATGGAGTGAGAGCGGTCGGCGGTTGCCCCGGCAATGCGCCGGCTTCTGTAGTTGTCCGTGGGCCCTAAATTCTTGTTTTAATTTTCAAATTGCGCCGTTAATCTATTTGGGGACATGAAGTGAAGGACGTGCATTAAACCTCAGAGGGTAATCATCTGAGTTGTCCCGTCTCTCGCCAGCGTTCACCTCCATCCACCTAATTGCCACGGGGGTTTCCTGCTTCCTGGGCGCCGGCCTGCTCTCCTTCCTGATCTACGTCTACCGTCAGCGAGTCCACAAGCCGTCGCAGGAGTCGGCCGTCATCCACCCCACCACCCCCAACCACCTCAACTACAAGGGCAACACGACACCAAAGAACGAGAAGTACACGCCCATGGAGTTCAAGGTCTGTCGCTTTTCCCTGCCGGATCGCGCAGATAAAAGTCGTAAAAATGGAAAAAAGAGGTTCTGTTTATGCGCTCGGACAGAGGCGCAGGTTAACGCAGCCGAGGCTGCAGCGTAATGAGCGCCACTCATGTTTTATTTAAGGCTTTTAGTCGTGCGTTTATCTCAATGGGATGTTCGCCTCAGAAGATAAATGTTCCCTGATTGGGTGAAGAGCTCGGTTCCAGCCCGCAAAAACACACACAAACGATACACACCCAACATCCTCCTCCGCGGAATCACTGGATAAAGGCCACTTCGCAGCTAGCGCCTTGAAAACCGACAGTCGGGATAACCTTTGACCCCAGACGCAGCACGACCTGGAGCGTCTCCGCTCCACCTGGACACTTGTTCCTGGCCTGAGCTCGTTAGCGTTAACGATCCACTTCTGGTGTTCCTCCCAGGACGGCTCGCTCGCTTGTTTCCCAGATTCCAGCCCGATGGTCCTCCTGCCCCCTCCTGGGGCCGGATAACACCACCCTCCAGCCTTGTTTTGGTTTTTGGTAAAGAGCCGCAGCAAATTTGCGGGAATGGATTAATTTCATTCGTTAAACGGGTTCAGGTGGGGACTCGCTTAGCTCTGGCGGCGGCTTCAACCTCACGCTGTGCGATTCCGCTGCCGGCAACATTTGCCGATGTATCATGGAGAAGGAGGAAATATATTCAGGGTCTCATTAAAGCTCCATTATTTACATTGTTGGGGGCCTTTTGCCGTGCTTTTTTGGCAAGCAGATTTTTGAATAAATTTAGAACAAAAACAACGTTGTATGTATTAGAATAGCGAAGCGCGATTATCATTGCAGCTGCAGAGGTTGTCCAAATATGCCTAATTAGCATGTGGATGGTAACTTTTCTAGATGTCAGATACTTTAAATCAGGAGAATCTCTGGGTTTTTTTATCCAGTTAATTGAAAAACCAAAACGAACAGGTAAAACCTGCCGTTTGTGTATTTCTTGCGTTGCCGTTCCAGACGCTGAACAAGAACAACCTGCTCCCGGACGAGAGGTCCAACATCTACCAGGCGCCGCTGCAGCAGGCAAACGTCTACACCACCACCTACTACCCGACGGCGCTGGGCAAGTACGACTACCAGCCCAACTCCTCGCCCTCGCCCTGCAGGACCTACAACCACAGCAACAACAGCTGAGACGCCTCCATGCAGACGCCGCGGTGGCGCCGCAGCGGCAAACTCGCAGTTCTTATAGACGCTAGGATGCAGACAGCAAGGCCTGTCGGGGGGAACCAGCGGGGGGCGCACTTTTGGCTCACAACGGACGACTTTTGGTCGCGTCTGCAGAAATGGACGATTGCGTTGCCTTTCTGTTACCGATCACAGCCGGGACGGGCGGAGGAGCGAACCCCCCCGGACTCTTCGGAACCTCAGCACCACGGCAGCAACATCGCCATCGGCCTGCCTGACAGAGATCTGCTCCGAATGGGCCTAGATTCGCAAAAGGCACGTCGTCCCTGGACTTCAGTCCTGAAATTCCAGCCAACGGGATCGTGGGAAGCATTTGTGAGATGTAAATAAAGCTTTGGGAATGCCTCGCGTGCCTGGAAAAGAGGACAAGGGCAGGACTCTTCTGTGTCATCTATTTTATTATTATTGTTGTTGTTTTGACTCATCCAGGAACATTAGAGACTAAAAGGGAGTTGATTGATTGTCCAATCTGTTCTCTCCGGGGGTGCGTTGATCCTACTGCTAAACAGCTCCACGGTCATATCAAATATGACCAGTGTGCTGGAACAACTGGAACTGGTTTTCTATGATGGCGGAATAAGCTAGGAGACAGGCACTTCTTTTTTAAAAGATTCTATTTGTTTTATTCTCAGATGAGCTGTAGCATAGCAAGAGCTATTTTAATAATTAAGTAGGCCGATTAATGTTTGCTACTCTGATTTCATACATTCCTTTTTTCCTTTTTTGTCATTTAATCTTCAATGGCTGAAATGTTAAATTATACACACACATTTTGAATGAATGTAACAGAACATCTATTTGGCCTTGTTTAAAAGAAAAGAATGAAATCTCAATTATCTTTTGCAAAAATGTGCGTGTGTGTGTGTGTGGGAATGTGTGTAAACATAAACACGTATATTGACTATGTGAACAAATGGTGATTGTGTTAGTAGAATCAATGTTCAGGTTTGTGTTCCTTTTCCAGATGTTGTTGCTTCTTTTTTGTTTGTTTGTTTTTATATTTCATTAATGTAAATTAAAGGGATGGTTCATGCTGCTGTGTTTAACCCGACAGTGGCAACAAACGGCCTCCAGCTAGCATGGGAACGGACATTTAGGCTAAGACCCTGCAGCGGGTGGTGCAGATCCAGTCACGCTTGAAGGAGGCGGAGTCTCCTCCGTCCACGCAGTTTTGATTGGTTGGCTGAGTCAGATTTATGGAAGAAACACCCTTTTTGGGCAGGAGTGTGGAAACCCCGTCCTCCAGGACAGAATCCAGCCAGGTTTTCCTGACCTGCCAGGTGGAAAACGGCTCCCGCTGGCCTCCTGCAGGACAGAAAACCCGGCAGGATTGCGGCTCTGGACTGGACTCTGGCCTCCCTGTTTGAATGCATCATGACTCTTGTTCCCACAGATGAACTTGCCCTCGTTTATAGCCGGCGCTTGCTTCTTTTAAAGGGCATTTCACAGCTTTTTCTTATCGTTACAGCTTGATCGATGAACGCCAATGAAGCAATGCTTTTCAGTTAAGCTACTGTACGTGCACGAGTCGATGTTTCTGTATATAGGAGCAGCAGCCTTCTGCAGCCCTTTGAAGACCCTGCAGGGGACCATGTAAATATATCTGTATATTGTATAGCTAACATTGTTAAACGAGAGAGAGAGAAAGCCTTAGAGTTGTTTTTTGTTTGGTTTGTTCTTCCAAAAAGAAAAAAAGGGGGGAAAAAAAACATGTACAGCAGCTTAGCACATAGCAACCATGAGGATTGTTTGAGGGGGGGGCTCCGAACTGTGGCGGGCCGCCGGCAGAGCGCCTGACTCTGGTCCTGCCTGTGTAGCACTGGTTTGTAATGTGATCCATTTAGCTAGTCACATCCCACGGAAAAGTGTGTTCAATGGAGTCCTGCGGCGGCGGTTCTGCTCTGGTCGGTGGCCTGCGAACTCTGCCGCCTCCGAGCTGAGGCTGCGTCCTTCTATGCAACTTACCCAGGTGTACTGTTAGACCTGTCATGTAGACTGTAATCACTGCCTTTTAGACACTGTGAATTTTTTGCTACTCTCTATTTTTGTATATTGTACATTGTAAAAGATAATAAACCTCGATGCCAACTCATCAGACGGATGCTGAGGTCTCTCGCGTCTCTGTTGGCGTCTGTTTTCCCGACCCCCCCGACCAGGTTTAGGAAGACCGGAAAGGTTCTGGTCGGCAGCACCAGCGTCCACAGGTTGTGGTTGTGCCGATCCAGGAGGCGTCTTCTCCGCATGCCTCCACCCCCTCGCCAGGCCATGAACCCCCAACCGGGCCAAGGCCGAGCGCGCCCATCCTTCACGCCCCTTGAATCCATCCCGACCTTCTCCGGGCTGTTTCCGAGCTCTCACGGCCGTAGCTGAGGGTCGCCCCGGCGCAGGCGCATCCGCCGGTTATCCCGGGATAAATGATGGCGGCGCTGGAATCTTTTCCGGGAGGAGCCCGGGAGAGATGGATGGGGGGCAGTCGGGCAGCCAGGGCGTGCTGACGGAGGGCGTGCTGGAGGCACGCGTGCACGCACCACCCCTGGACCTTCTCAGCGCCACCCTGCCTCCACCCATTAATTAGAGAGCTGAACCTTGAACTTTTATTACCGGCGGCAGCGAAAGCGTCCGTCAGCTAGCGTCTGTCAGCTAGCCTTCTGCTGACGGAGGGAGGCAGCGATCGCCGCTCTGGACGGAAGCCAGAGGCGTCGGGGGAGGGGGGGAAGGCCGAGTATTTCAGCTGACTCATTTAACCCTCGGACGAGCTCGGAGCCCCAGTGGAAATGAAAATGAGGGTTATATAACCCCCAGAGGCACCACCGACAGCTCACCTCGCACCTGGAGACAACAGAGGACGCTCCAGGGAAAGGTCGGAGGTCAGAGGCGGTCTGGGTGACCAGTTGGTCCGAGTGCGGGGAGCCTGGGAATCTGGCCTGGGAGCGCTCCCAGCTCTGCTCACAGAGCAGCAGCTGATGTTTATCCTGTGTTTTCATGTTTAGACACAGACCAGCTGGTCCTTTCTGATGCGTCCCCGATGGCGTCCAGCAGGGAGGACGTCCTCCCGGCGTCTGCAGGGACGGAGGGTCCGTCGCCTCCGCCGTCACGTCCCTCTGTTTTCTCCCAGGACAGGATTTTCCGTGAGGCTTCTGCACACAACGGAGGAGTCTGCGTCTTCAGGAAGCAGCAGGACGTCTTTGATGGTCCAGGAGTCAAACGTCCAACCTGAGTCTGTGAAATTCCTCAAAGAATTCCTCCATTGTTTCCTAGAAGAGGTCAAGAAGAGTTAATGGCGCCACAAATTAGCCTCTGCTGACAAAGAGAGATGAGAGGGGGAGGCGGAGGCAGCAGTGATGGAGGGATCCTCTCCTCCCCCTAATAAAGCAAAGAGGAGAAACGAAAGGATTTCAAATCACCCCGACACCCTTCCAAACCTCCGTGTTCCGCCAGGAAAACAGCCTTTGAGCTTTGTGGTGTCGGAGGGGCCCCGCTGGGCCTCCCAGCTTCATCCAATCTACTTAACCAGCCGGCGGAGGTCGTAAAGGCTGACGGCTGCTCCCAAACGGACGAGGGACCGGTGAATAACGACGCTGATGACACCAATCCAGTGATGGAGACACCTGAGCGCTCAGCCGTGTGGCTCTCTGCGCCACCTGTATCGCTCAGAGAAGTCGGAATCACTTAAATTAGCTGAGCGCCGGGATCCAGTCCTCATAAATGACTGTCAGAGGCAGCGGGAAGATTTGCAACGCTGCACATAAACGTCCAAGCAACACTTAGCGCATCGCAAATTTTATTGACTGGAAAGGTGCCGGTACTTTATCACAGGGTCCCCGCTGGGCACTTTGTCAGAGTTTGTCAACGTAAAGGACACTTGTCCTTCTTTCCTTCTTTAATTAATGTTATGAAAGTCTTCAGCAGCAACATTCCCAAGCACCAAACGCCAGCACGCTTCCACTTTAAACACCTTGTTTCACGTCTAGATTGACGTGACGACACTTTGGTCCTTCCACTAAAAAGACATCAGCTGAGCCCTGAAGAACATCCCAGAGGGCACTTTCCCGTGTGTTCCTCATGGAAACGCTCCAGCGTGGGCACCCTGACGCGGTATTTACAGTCTTCAGATTCCAGCGAACCCTCCCTCCCGTGTGTGAGCGGAGCTTCCCAGGCAGCGAAGCTCTCCCCTCGCCCATCTGTGAGCAGGCTTCTGCAAACAGATGCTGCTTTTTATTCATGAAATGCAACAAAACTGTTGACCATTTATTCCGTTCTTTCTCTCTGTCACTCAGAAAAGAACCAGCCTGAGCGGCTGAAGTCAAAGATGTCGGCTTCTGCGGGGCCGATCGGCTTCAGGGCCACTGGAAGACCAACCTCGTGCACCTTAAAAATGTACATATCTATTGTTTAGGAAGTGTACTACATTAGGTGCCATCTTGGATGTTTTCTGGTTGCTAAAATATCCGAAAGAATCATTTTGTACCCCTGACTTGGCTGTTTTTGCCCATTTAAAGCAGAAACAGTGCTCCTAACAGAAACTTGCTGCTCCTAACTCTTCCCTGCCTCCCTCCGCCTCTAATGAGGAGGAGGGGCGGAGGAAACGAACGAGGCTTTGGGAGAGGTGAAACAGCTGTGCATCAGCGCGCAGGAGCCTGCAGAAGGTGCAGCCCGCCTCCTCAGAGCCTGTCAGTTAGCCGAGGATGGGGTCGGCGCTGGGAGGCAGCTGTGATTGAAACCGGGGTCCTGCTGGACGGAATCCCACTTTTCATCGTAATTGTTCCTGCTGCTGCTCTCGCCGACGCCATCAGCACCTGACCTGAGCAGCCAGATGTTTATCTGCTTCCCCAGCGGAGGAATATAAAGGAAATAAGGATGGTTCAACCCACAAATCATCCATAACATGGCCACTTCCTCCCGCTTCTTTCCTGAAGCGACTTCACGCATGTCGGCTTTTCCCACCGGAGCTGCTGGATGCTTCAGCTTCACCCAGTGACAAACTGGTAAATTAGCAGGCAGCCGTCTGCCGGAGGTTTCCTGGGCGCCTGCAGGCCATCGCTCCTTATCCAGCGCATCCGACCCTTTTTAATACGCGGAAGACAAAGTAGCAGGCTCTGATAGCGCTGGCGCTAAATGAGCCGTTGGAAATCACGGCTCATTTTTCATAATCCCCCAGAAGTCAATTAGGGGATCTGTGAAGCTCAGGGCGGCTGAAAAGTGAGACACATGAAAGAGGGCACGAGTGGGTTTGGGCCACCGGAGGAAGCAACAGGAGCCAGGAGAGAGGGAGCAGAAGCTGCAGGATGAAAGGAAGGAACGTTCTACACTCTGGTCCCACAACACCAATCTGGGAAAGGCACCGGGGAGGAGGCGACTGTAGCGCCACCCCTGCACGCCTCCAACGCCCGGCTCACACTCACTGGGGAGCTTTGGAGGTTTGGAAATCGAATCCAGAGTCTCTGATCTGGGTCCTGATTCCGACTGACGGGATCCATCAAAACCTGCCGGTTCGTCCTTCCCACACAGCCGCGGGAACGACAGCGGAAGACCGTTGGGCGACTCACTGGCTGGCGATGCTGGCGGGAAAAGTGGCTTCGTCACATTTTCACGGCTGCTTTCTCTCCTCCACACTTTTCAGACTTTTGCTCTTTCCGCAGCTTCGGAAAAATCAGATTTGTGACGCAAGTTTTGGCTCCGAGGTGAAGAGTTCGCGCCAGCTCAAACGGTGCCGACTCAGAGGAGCGGGATCATTTCTGGGAGGTGACATCACACACACACACACACACACACTCAAGCTGTATCGCCTGAAGGCCACATGCGTCGCCAGCGACACCAGTATGAGCTCATCTCCATCCCAGCCAACAGGGGGCGGGGTTTAGGCCAGGATGGAGGAGGTGCTGTTCATCATCACGGAGGAAAACCGCAAGAGTTCTGAGAATGTGTGTGTGTGTGTCCTCCGAGAGCTGCTCCCACTGACTCATGGGATGAAATGAAGAAAGAGCGGAACATGATGCAATCTGGTCTTCAAGGGGCGGGGCAGCGTCATTTCCTCAAATAAGGGTCCAGTATTTGAGAATTACCTAAACATTGAATCAAATCTATGAGGACGTGCACGTTCATGGATTAAAACGATGAACCTTAAAAACTGTGTTTGTGACGCCTGGAGCCCAGAGACCCGACAGCCTGCTGGGCTGCTGCGGCGGCTGCAGCTGCTGCGGCGGCTGCTGCGTTTCTCAGGACGAGCCATTAATCAGTCTGTAATAATGAAATAATTCCAAAGTTGTTTTAGAAACTCTGCAATTTGTTCAACAGCCAGCCCAGAAGGAATCCATCTTAGAGGCAGGGAGGGGGAAACAACCCTCCATTAGGAGGGCAGCTAATGGAAGCGGAAAACCGGCTGCAGCTGCAACAACTCAGCAAAAACAAGACAAGTTCAGCTTTGGCAAATCTGAACGGAGAAGGAGGTCTGGAATCTTCTCCGGGGAGCCTGCAGACCCCTGAAAGGCAAACGCGGGAAAGCTTTAATGCACGCGAAGGTCCATCGATAATCAGAGGTCAAAGGTCAGCCAACGACGTCACACGGTTGCTAAAAAAAACTGCTTAACAGCAGCTCTGGTTTCTTTTTTTTAAGAATATTTATTGTAATAAGGTGCTGGAAATATTCAAACAGTCACAGTTTTCTTTTTTCTTTTTCCTCAGAAGACATTTACAGGATAAAGTCCATGAAAGCACGAGGAAACGACCTTCAGCGGCACAGATGAAAGGTTCCCGGTGTGGAGGAAGAGGAGGCTGAGCCAACTGGGCCGGGAAATTAAGGCAACGAGGTAAAAGACAACCTTTGTAAAAACATCAGGAAAGCACCAGGAAAGACACTACAAAGCCTCGGAGAACCCCAGAGAACACCAGGAGAGGTTCTGACAGGAGTGGAGGAGAAGCGGGATCACCTCCAGCAGATGGTTTCCGTTTGGAGTTTCTCTGAGGGTCCGTCCCTCCAGACTCTGCCGTGCTTTTGTCAGTCCAGGAATTCCAGAGGTGCTTTTGTTTTTCCCTTAAATTCTTCTGTTTTCCGTTCTGTGCAGGAGACACCTGCTGGTGTTTTGGAGGAGCAGATTGATCGTCACGACACCAACTGATCTCCCATCATTTCCCTCAGTTTCCACCTGCTGCGGCGCCGGCAGGCCGCCCAGGAAACAGGCGCTTCCGCACGTCTTTTTAACTTTTAGAAAAATAAAAATAAAGTTACATTCTTACAGTAATTTACAGTTTGCGGAAGCATTAACAATTAAAGAACAATTAAAGGAGAAGTCCAGGCTTCTGACACCAACAGAGGAAAGTAAACTGTCTATAAAACAAAAACAATTAAATTAAATTAAAAGGCAGATGTTAGAAATTGACACAATCCACCATAAATACACCAACGGACCGTAAACCGTGGGGGCGGTGCTGGACCCGCCCCCACAGAGGGTGGAGGCGGAGCCACACGGCTCAGACTTATTTAAATATTCTGTGAGCTACTGTAAACAAAAGCCAATAACGCTGTTGGCAAACACACACGGGCAAACCAAAACAGGAAGGGGCGTGTCCAACAGTCGCTCGGCGTTAGGTTGACCACTTATAAACCTTAGTGTGACCTGCTCCCGCCTCTTCGCTGTCACCCGTATATACAGCTGTGCGTATAAAATATTACATGACTGGAGAGCGTGGACGATCCCCCGTCCCCGCTCCCTGTCCCCTGTCCCCTGTCCCCCGTCCCTCAGCTCCCTTTTCTGCTCTGGTTGTGCAAGAATTTTGGTTCCATCACGTGACCTGTGAGCCGGCGGCGTCACACCGAAACGAAGACGTCCAGGTAGAGGCGGTCGTAGGACTCCCTGAAGAAGAGGATGAGGACGAGGCTGAAGAGGCAGGAGCCGGTCAGACACCAGTTCAGCCAGGACAGCTCTGAAAGAAAGCAGACAAGGCTTGAGTGGAGGCGCTGGGTCCCACCCTTCTCTGTCCGTTCAAGCTCCCGTTCTGAGGAAACGACGCCGGAGCAGCGGGGTGGAATTCCTGACATCCCTCCTAAACAGGAGAAACCGCCGTCTGAGCTGCAGTTCCCCGTGATTCGGAATAATCGAATGATCTCCAGAGTTTCCAATTATCATTGACCTACACTTGAACCCAGACACGGCTGCAGAATGACAACTTCTCTTTCCTCCGCTTTTCCAGGCTCCATTAAACACAGGAGAGGTGCCCTGTCTGGCGTGGGGATGCGGGATGCGGAGGGCAGCTGGGACCCAAACATCGGCGTCGCCACGGCAGCGGGCAGACAAATCACCTCTTTGTGTTCAGCTATTGTGATTCAAAAGGCAGCTGCAAGAAAATGCAGTTAGACTGAAAACCCGGATCAATAAAGTCTTTGGAGGGAATCGGACGGTCCTGGTAAAACCGGCCGTATCAGCATTCCGGGTGTGGATTGTTTCGTCTGGACGGGAGATGAGGGCAGGAGATGAGAGAGAGAAGGGCAGGGAGGGATAGACCCTGGGCTCGTCTGTGTCGATCTGTCTGTCAACCCGCATCAGCGTTAGCGTTAGCACGTCTGTGGTCACACGGCAAAAGAGCCGATTCCTCGCTCGGATTCGGCCAAATCTGCGGTTCATAAACTGCTAAAGGTTGATGTGTTTTTATCACGTGTGTGCGGAAGACTGCTCCTCTGGTTGGAACCTGCAGCCAAACTCTGCCAGAGGTGTGAAAGATAGGAAGGAGGAGAAGGAGAAGCTGGAGAGGCCTGTCGGGACTCTGGGAGCAGCGTCATAAATCAGGGGAGTGAGAGCCGGACGTCAGGTGACCTGGTGGGGAGGCAGGTTAATGGACCTGCCTTTATCTACCTCTGTCCTGCGTATCCTGCCTGCTTCAGGCGAGGGAGGGAGGGAGGGAGGGAGGGATGGAGGCAAGGAGGGAGGAGCCGAGCTTGGGTAAACAGACGCTAACGTGCGGGGGGGTTCACCTGCAGCACCGCTCCGTCTGCCTCAGTGTTCACACGTGACCGGAAAGAGGACCGAGGGACGGGAAGAACCCCGGCTAATTACACCCTCGTCCTGAAAAATCTCACCAGACATCCCCAGATCCTCCCTTCCCATCCCCAGATCCTCCCTTCCATCCCCAGATCCTCCCTTCCCATCCCCAGATCCGTTTCCATCCCCAGATCCTCCGTTTCCATCCCCAGATCCTCCGTTTCCATCCCCAGATCCTCCCTTCCCATCCCCAGATCCTCCGGTCCCTCCACCACGAACCCTCGGAGGCTCTTTTGCTCTTCACCTCGGAGGAAGAACCCCAGCAAACGGCAAAGTGAAAAGAGGTGGGAGAACTTTAAGGTGGAGGTGGGAGCAGGACTGTTGCCTTCTGAAGGCTGCGTATGATTGAGCCGATCCATCAAAGGTGTTGGGCCAATGAGGACGCAGCACCTGAGTGTTTCTGAGGGGAATTTCCATAATATTCCAACTAAACTGAGATTATCTATGCAGAACAGCTGATTTAGGAGCAGGCTGTCACTGACCACCTGGAGAATAGCTTCATTTCTGAAGGAAGAAGGTTCTTGATAGGAGAGGAAGCCAAGAACTGATATTTAGGAACTATCTTAACTAATCAATAAAGTGAGAGGATAAAAGCTCAATTTTCTCTTATCATCCCGAAGCTGTAAAAATACCAATAATGCCCAACAGGAAGTTGATCGTAAATCTTCTGGTCTCTGACCTTTGCAATAAAGTAGTGGGCGTCTGGAACTCAGCTGCTAATCTGCAGGCTGCAGCAGGCGGAGCCCAAACGCATCCTCCTCCTCCTCCTCCTCCTCCTCCTCCTCCTCCTCCTGATGAAGACTTCAGGCTGGGAGGTGAAGAACAGAGAAGCAGGAGCCGCTCTCATCTCAGCCTGATCTGCTCTTCGGCTGTCGCCCGTGGTCAGGATCCATCCCAGAAGACCAGAACGCACCCAAACTCAGTGTGTGAATGTGTGTGTGTGTGTGTTCTTGGCCCAGCTGCATACTGAGTAGAACACTTGTTTTACAAGCCAAGTGGGGACATTTTGGCTGATTCTCACAACTTCAATGTTTCAGGGTTAAGGTTGGGGATAGATGTGGGTTTATGTGTGTGGGTGTGTGTGTGTGTGTGTGTGTGTGTGTGTGCTTATACAGTTTTACGGCTGTCTAATCTGCTGCACGTTTGCTGCTCACATCAGAATCAGGCAGACATGCTGGAGGTCATCTCTGCATTTCTGCGTTTCCAGTTTGGTGGAATTCTGGGAACGCTGGCTCCAAGTGAGCCAGTCTGTTTCTGGACGTCCTCAGGGACCCTCCTGCATGTGGTCTGGTTCACGTCTCACTGGCTCCGTCCTGGTCCAACACCCCCCCCCCCCCCCATCGCATGTTGTCCTTGAGGACGATACTAAACTAAAGAAATTGTGATCAAAAGTCTCTGAATTGGTCAAAGATGACGTGAAACGTCCGCCCAAACAGAGCAAATTCGAGCCGCTGGTGTGACCAGGAATATCACACACACACACACGCGAGGGGATTTGAACTGGGCAGCGTCTGGCTGTCAGCCTGCTGCTGCGCCTGCGCACGAGGAGCGTTGGCGTGTGGTGCACGCTAACGTGTTGGGGTTTTGGCCGTTAGCCGTCAAATGTGACTCTTATCCGCCAGCGGTGGCACCACAGGCCAGAAGGCAAGGAGCTAATACAGCTGTCGGGCAGCGGCTCTCAGCAGCCCGGGAGGATGCTGCTTGTGAATATTGATGAGGGGGGTGGAAATATATCCCAGCGTTCCCAAACAAGCGGAGCGTGCGGCAGTGATGGAGCCACCGTTCCAACCGAGCGAAGGTGATGTCATCAAACTCACGGTTAATGGAAGCGAAGGCAGCTTTGGGCAAAGATAGCCGCTCTGGCGTGATTTACCCTGCGTCCCGATTACCCATCCACCTAAACACCGACTGACTCACACACACCACACACCACACACACACACACACACACACACACACACACACACACACACACACACAGAGACGGCTGCTCGTGCTTTTGGTGTGAAACCAGGGAAGATGAAAAGTGCGGTGATGTGTTATCTTCCCCGGCGGGAACCTAAATCTATGAAATCAGAGGCTGCAAAACAGCCAACTCAGAGAAGGCAAATTATAGAAATGAGTTTTTCTTTCTTTGTGCTGAATATGTCGATTTCATTGTAACTTAATTTCTCCAGTTCGCCGTTTATCTGCAGCCACCGCAGGGTTTGAAATGGATTTCTGCTAACAATGGGGCCTGTGGCTTTCAGGAGGTGCAACAAACCTGCAGGGACGAGGGGAGCCTCTGAATGGGGAACACACTTCAGGGATTTAGAGACTCTTTCTCATGGAAAATAATAAGAAACACAAAAGAGGCCTTCAAGAGCCAATACCCTGAACACACCACCATAGAAGGAGCAGGAATCGGTGCAGAACAATGGGAACAATAAATGAAACGAGGCGTTTGGGCGGCCCGGGATCCCTGCGCCCACCACGTGCTCGTCGATGGTGTTTTAGGTGTGGAAAGATGAGTGTAGCAATGCGATTCCGACTGCTGATCCTCTCCACTCTTACCTGTGCTGTGAAAGGTGAGGAACAGGAGGAGAAGGCCGGTGACCAGGTTGCCCAGGAAAGTGACCACGCCACAGGTGATGCCTTCAGGGACGGGGTACACCGTTTCGATGAAGAGCTCGAAGAAGATGGGCACGCTGCTGTTGATGAAAATGCCCACCAGAATGCAGGAGGTGTACAGGGTGGCTGTAAAAAAGGACACAACAGCGGTAAGCTGCAGCTTTATGAAAAAAGAATCCAAACTACGGGGCTGGAATTTTAAAAAGGGAAAATAATGGACAATTATGGTCCAATTCACTGTCTGTAGTCACCAATTTGGCCCTAACATCGCTGATTTAAATGAATATTTTTCCAAAAACAACAGCTCGATTAGAAAGCCACTAATGAAAGTGTCCCTCTAAAGTGCATCCTCGATTCTTCCTCCAATTCTACCATGAATTTCATTTGGTTTGTTCAGGCGCAGATATTTTGGTGGTCCAAACCAGAAAGTGCTGCACTGGTCTGGGAAGTGTTCAAACTGGTAAGAAGCTCACTGGTGGACAGAAAATAACGGGACAAACTCAAGTGGAGAGAGGACGAAGGCTGTTCCTCTGTCCCTTCGTCCCTCCATCCCTCCGTCCTTTCGTCCCTCCGTCCTTTTGTCCCTCCGTCTTGCCGCCACAGCTTTGGCAGGGACGGCAAAAAGATGTGTGTGTATTAAAGTGTGTGTGTGAGGAGATTAAGCCATCACCTCTGGAGCATCGCTGGCCCTTCCAGCTAGCTTATCGCAGCAGAAAGTCCAAACGAGCTCCCCATTAGTCCCCTTAATGGCTGCGCCTCTGAGGGCCCCCACGCTGACAGGCAGCCGTTGGCGCAGCCATCCCGGGCGGCCTTATCCTCTGCTCATCTTTCGCTTTAGTCCTAATGAAGAACTGATATCCAGCACTTAAGGTGGCCTAAGCTAGCCGTCTTCTCCCCTGACATCACCGAGGCAGCCGGCAGGTCCGGGCAGCAGCGTTAGCCACCGTTAGCCCAACAGCGCCACATAGCCAAAAATATCTCCTGAATTGCTCATTTGTTTGCTTGATCTCTTGATTTAAAAAACACTGTTGTTATTACTGTCAAGGAATTAACCCCCTCCCCCCCCGGGGCTGTGACTGGCTGCTGCAGACGTCCAGATTCTGGCCTGCGACGCTGGTGAGAGCGCCAGGGTCCCGCGAACGATGATGGATGATGGCGACTGGAAGCGCTGACTTGGACTCGCTGCTTTGCTTATTGGTTTGGCTGGAGAACAGGCGGCTCGAGCCAGTTCAATGTCCCTAATGGGTTTCAGCGCAGACAACCACACATGCGGCGATCCTGCCCACCATGTGCCAAAGGCAAGATTGGAGGTGTCCGGTTCGGGGATTCGGCTGGGTCGCGGGGACGAGACTGGGGGGAAACAGACAAAGGAGGTGCGGAGAGCCTCAAAGTCTCACCTCCGATGCCTGTCTGAAGTCTGAGCTCTCAGCTAAACCAGCTTAAACACAAAACCTCAGCGGTAACGTAAACAAACTCTGTTTATTTGATTTTATTCGGGGTTCTAAACCTCAGAATCAGTATTCCTGCTGGATGTGTTGCCTAAAACCTCACAAAAAACCAGCTCACACTCTGTCGCATCAGTGTCACCTTGACAGCGATGCTGCTTCTCACCCACCTGCAGTGGAGGGGAGGTGGGTGACGTGGCTAAGGCACGTGAGCGTGAACCAGGTGGAGGTCAGCGACGCGCCGGCCAGCATCAGCACCAGGATCAGCTTCAGCATCCCCCGAATGGAATCTGCAAACCTGTGGACGGAGGTGGGATATCGGTTAAGGGGAGAGCCGACCCCAGAGCCGAGGATGGATCTGAGACAGGAAAAAAACAAACGAGTGAATCGAAACAGCCGCCTCGGAACCGACGGGCAACCATTATTAACAGATGAACAGCTAAGCATTTCCTGCTGTGTCTGTTGTGCCTGCGACTGCTGCCATATTGTAATTTTCGGAGACAAACACAGTTCCAAGAAGCTCCCTCTCGTTTCTGGGAGCATCAGTTCCGCTTGTCATTGCTAGCATTACACCAGAGGTTTGCATGTTATAGTCAGATGGAACGGCGACTCTTCCGTCTCTCTGCAGCAGAACGCTTTGTCTGGTTTTGCTCTTTCCAGCCCCGATAGTTCATTAACCTCTCCCCACTTCAGCGGGGATGCATGCATACTAAAGACGCACAAACCACTTGGTGTTCTTGCTAACAAAGTAACAACAGACGGCTGATTAGTTCAATCAGGCTGGGAAGTATTTTTTAACCAAACAAGGGCGGTCAGGGACTAAAACAACTTTCAAGTTTTGGCGCAGTCTTCAACGCAGCGCTGCGTGTTGGCAGGGACAATTCTCTCTTGTTATTACAGTTAAGGACACGTCTTCTATCCTTATGTAAACTTGAGCATTTGGGAAACCTCCGTTAGGGTCGGTTTTTTTCCCGATACTTTTCAAAGACTTCCATTTCCATCCCCCATGCCTGCGGCCCGCACCCAGTCGGGCCCTCATCATCTCTTTTCTAAGAGGATCACAGTCAAATCCAGTGTATCAATGCCAATCTCAACCTCTGGCCAGAAACACCGTAAGGAGCTTATTTTCTGCACCAAATCTGATGGGACCTGAGTTGACTTGATTAAAGTGTTTGACCACTGAAATTCATGGGAAAAAGAAGACCAGAACCGGCATCAAACATCCAAATGCACCCTGATCAGATAAAACCGACTGATTCTTGATATAAAAGCATGCGTGTCTTCAGTAACATCATCTAATCTCGCTGACTAAAGAGCAGCTCGTCGGCTCCTTCACAGTCCTAACAGGATTTATCTGCGCTAATGACGGCATCTTTCAAGTCTGAAAATGTCAGGTTGCATTTTTCTGCCTCCCGGAGCCAGAGGGGAATGATGAAAAATCACCAGCACAACATCAGCGTCACTTTGGCCCGTCTTTTTTAGGCGGAAGGCGTGTGGTAAAGGTGGACGGTGGAACAGGATGACTCACTACCACCAACCCTTCCTGTTCGCAGGCAAAACAAATTAGACGGTGGATGATATTCATTTGTGTTGACTGCATCTCATTTATAACCCGGAGCGTCGACGCAGGCCTCTGTCATGCACCGGGGAATAACCCAGTACCGCGTTCTCGCCCTGTCCTTCCTGCCTCTTTTAAAGGGGAAGATAATGAGAGGCAATTGTTAGCCGTTCTATTCACCGTCCTCAGACTGTGAAAAACACATTCTGCAGGCTCCCGTCGTCCAATCAGCATCTGCCTGAGCCGCACAATTAGAGAGCTGCCAGATTGGTTGTCAAATGTGGCCGTGATGAGCACCACACCTTGTAGCATCCACCGCTAATTAAACCTGCTGCATTAAGCTTCTCGCCGTTCCACTGTCAAACGGTGGGAAACAGAAAGCGAAACACTGCATTATTGAATAATAAATACACAGCCGGCTGGGATTTCTTTTTCTTACGCAAAGAGCAGGTGAAAAGAAGCCTCCGCAGCCGACTTTAAATGTGAGGCTGCAGCACCGACATTTACGTGATGACATCGTCTGCCACCTGTAGCAAAATGTACTCTATTATCATCTTGTTATGCACCGATTTGCATGATTTATTCATACGTTATTTTTAACCCTTTACATGCACATTCAAATAAAGATATATGTAAATGTTTTGTGAAAAGAGGAAAAGAAACGAGCTCATCTAACCATTTGACTCACCGTCTCTGTAATCCACAGCTATATTTCAATGCTGCTGTTTACATACACTTTAATCTCCACTGCAAACAGCTTCATTGATTCCTCGTAGGAGTTATGGTCTCATTTCCTTGATTACAACTTAAAGGAAACAGTGGGCCTGTGTGGAACTGCTGATTGGGCAATAAGAGCATATCCATGCGTGCAGGAATGGCTCCCGCGCTTCTGTAGAGCCCACACCTTGTCGTCATGGTGCATCCCTCTATCCATCAGTGTGGAAAAGTGAGTGCTGCATTAGCATCTCTCACTCTATCACGGTCACCATCTTGCAATCAGACATCGGAAGAGAGTGGATGAGACTGCGGGTGGGTTTCAGGGGTGGGGGGCCGGCTTTCGGCTCACATCGACCCAGAGACGCAGGAAGTGGATGTCAGAGGAGATTTTAACAGGACTCTACCTGGCCATTGCTACGCCAAAGACGCATCCGCCAACCGTGGACCAGAATCCAATCCATCCTGCATCCACCTGCACAGAAACAGGAAAAAGAGGAGTGTTACAACCTTCAGGTAGCAAGACATTTTTACCAGCAATGTGAGGACATTTTTTGAGCAGGGTTTGGGTTCAGGCTAGTCCGGGGGTCCGGGGGGTATTTGGGGGGGTTAGGCTAACGCTTGTGCTTGTATGAGCTGTGCATGCGCGTGTGTGAGAGGAAAGGATGTTGGATAAAATGAGGCAGGAAGTAATGTCACCAGCTGCAGCTCACAAACAGAAGGTGTTTCAGGATGTTAATGGGTGTGTTTGGTTTCCATTCATCTCCTGAAGACGAGAGCTCATGTTGGACTTTGGAGGAGGATGAGCGGAGAGGACGTGACTCCAAAGCAGGATGGGATGCTTTCAGGCTAATCACACTCTGCAGAGGGCTGTCAGGAGAGTCCACAGCGAAGAGAGGCGGACCCCGCCGAGGCCATCAGGTGGGAAATGCATTTGGTAAGTTTCATCAAGTGGATCCTAAACTGCACTCCTCTCTTTGGTGTGTGGTTCTAAGAGCCAGAATGGGCTTCTTCACCATCTGATTGGCTGATTAATCTCAATCCATTTCTTTGCTGCTGTTTTGGTCAAACCAACAACCGCTTTTATGCTGCATTAGGAAAACACTAACACATGACCAACGACAAAAAGAAACAGACCTGACGGACGCGGCGAAGCTGCAGGGAGCTAGAGTTTGGGTCTGGGAGTGCAAAAAACGTGAGCTTAAAGGAGGAAAAAGTTAAAGGATTTTTTTTCTTAGTTCTGCTGGAAAATAAACTCCCCACGCCTGGAGAGGAAGGAGAACATTCGGCGCTTGCACTGCGGCGTACTCCTCCACACTGCTGTGTTTAGATGCGCCGCATTTGTTTAATTTATTTCTCAATCTCCAAGTTAAAGTTTTGCTCCCCGGGGATCCTGTAACACGGCTCACATTGTTGCAAAACAGTGTTATCCTGTTAAAAAAAAAGAACCTCCTCTTAACTAACATCGATGAAAGAAGATGGAAAAGTGGAAAAAAGTCTTTGAAAAGAAACGAAATCTAAGAACAATTTGATATATGCTCCGCCAGTTCTTCGGAGTCACAGAGGTGTAACAGGGAGTGTTTCATCCTCCGCTCTCCTCGCTGTGATCTGGTCTCAAGCAGCAGCGTTCTGATGACAACCTTGAAGAGATTCTCCCTTTGACTTTCAGCACACACAGCGTGGAGACGAAAGAAACCGTGCCGACGCTCTCAGCCCCACTTCAGCTGTCTAACGCTGAAGATGCTTCATGCAAACGGCCGACGGCATCGGTCGGTCCCTTCAAGATGGACAGAAACTCTGAGCAGTTCCAATGAGTGGGGGGAAAAAAACGAAATTAGGTTTAAATGACTGTTTTCATCTATAATTTAGGATTTCAAGTGCACTCGAGAGCCTGTGATAGAAACTTCTGCAGACACCGGCGCTGAAACGAGCTCCTCGTGCTAGGGCAGGAGACCGGGTGATAATTATCTCACACCGTCTTTTTTAACCTCAGATCTGAAAAAACAAACCCAAGCGGTCAATAACAGAAACGGCTCTCTTGTGGCGTTCTGAGGCTTTTCAGCCGCTGCGTTTCATTCCCGTTCAGGCTTTGATTCACTTCAGCAAAATACTGGCAGGGTAGAGCTTTTCAAAAGGTCAAAATCCACCCAGGAAAATGGGCTGATCAGGTAAAACGGGCAGATTGTGTGGTGGCTGGAACACAACGATGACACTGAAAACAAGCTAAAGACCCCAAAAAGCTCAGTATTTCCCAAGCGGCAGTCTCTAAAGACACCAAAGGGCAGTATTATTGATTGGGATAAGCTACTGCTGATGTTAACCTCACCAGCTCTGGCAAGTTTGACGCAATTCTGTACTAAAATACGTGTAGACGCTCAAGGGAAATCCCCTTTTTCAGAGTCTCAAATCAAATGCCTCAAATGTGTGTGTGTGTGTGTGTGTGTGTGTGTGTGTGTGTGTGTGGCCTACCTGGCTGACTTTTGCTGGAGTTAGGATCATGTCCAGGACGCCTGACCAGCCGGCGATCACTCCGGTGGGGACGGCGTAGGCCAACGCGATCATCAGGAACCTCAGGTTGCTGAGGAGAAATGAGAGACAAGAAACACCTGAGCTTCAACCTCAGGTGTGCTCCGACTCTCCAGATGACGTGTCCACGTTCTCAGTAATACGCTGGACATGCGGAAAGACCCAAGAGTCCTAGCTGCCTTCGACGTCCTCCTTAACGAGGTCCTGTCAGGAGAGATTTCAGGACGAGCCTTCTCGCTGTCCTCTGACTAAAAACATCTTTACCTTTCAAATAACTCAATCAACCTTTAGAATCCACGGCGGGTGAACCCTGCGATGCAGCGGCGTGTTCAAATCGATGTCTAAATGGGCTCCGGCTGAATTTGATGAGCTGTCTAAACACGTCCTCCTCCTGGCGTGCTCTTTTTTCAGCTGCGCTTTAGCCACGATATGAAAATGTCTAGCAGTTGAATACGATCCTGACAGACCGCCGTCGGTGCCTAAAAAACATATGTACACAAGCAAAGGTGCAGGTGGACGCAGCGGCTGAAGGTGGGCGTCGACTCGTTTGGCTGCTGAGCTAACGCCAACGTTCCGTTTGACTGGATTTGCTGCCGTCTCATCGACGTTGTCCCTTCTAATGTCTTTTCGGTATAAACAGCTCAGCGCTTCAGGGTGGCGCCGCTTCAATCACCTGCAACCCAATTAGCGTCCCCTCAGCCACCCACGCTAATCACCCCGGCTCCACGAGGAGGCGCCGATTTAAATCAGAGCCGCCTCCGCCGCCCAACAACACGGTTAGAACAGCCGTGACAAATGAGGCAAAGCTGGGGGAAGAGGTAGAGGACCCACGCCGGCGTCTGGCCTTCCCATCTGTCTTTTTCCTCCGCCCTGTTTATTGGAAATTTTGGAACATCCCGGGCGGTCTCGTGCAGAGGCATCTGGAGAACAATGTGGCCCCCCTGCATCCCTGCTTCAAAGAGTCGACACACAGGCGGGCGCGCACACAAACACACACTCGAGTCTTTGTGATTGCAGAAGTACAGAGGGAACCTGTTCTGAGAGGCATCTCATGAAGCACAGCCTTTCCCTTCCTGACACTCCCGGACTTCACACAATGAATCGTTTTTTATTCAAAGGCTCCTTTGACTTGCAGGAAAAAATACATCCACCGCCTTGTGGGCGTCTGTCGGCTTTGTTGTCTTGTGTATTAACACATGAAGCACAAAATCAGTAAAATAAATAAATAAAACAAAGCTTGTGGAGGAGAACTGCAGCGGCAGGTCCCTGAATTTTCTAAAAGGGATTAAATTTCCCCTGAAGTTGAGGTGTTTTAAAGCCTGGGATGTTCGCTACAGCCTGCCTCCCTGCTCCAGGCCCGGCTTCCCTAAACAGCACAAACGCCGCGGCCTTCGGGAAGATAGGAGGAGACGGTCGTAAAAGCCGCAGGATGCAGCACCCTTTCATTAACCTGGCCACAATAGCAGCAAATCCACACCCCGGCACTTCTCCTCCACCCGGGTTTACTCTGAACCACCGGTGGTGGCCATCAAGCCAGAAAGAGGACGGTTCTGCTTCCATTTTCTTTCCCGTTGAGGAAATATTGTTCAAAGAGGTCTCGGAGGCGGCCATGTCATCAGCTAAGTGCTGTCCGTCCTTGGCACAGCCGGCTGGGGATCAACGCCTCCGATTGGCGTCCTTCAAACCCAAAGGGAGCAGGAAATCCTGGACAGAGAACCTCCAGCTGGTTCATATTCTAGAACAGGAACTTGTACAAATGCAGACACAGTGGTTGTGTGGGATCAACCCTGCTAACGGCTGCCGTCGCCATGGGAGCCAGAAAACCGGCATATTCTACCGGTGATCCTGATGTATCAGGAACCTCGGTGTTCCTGTCTGGTCGTTTTGTGGAGTCTGTTCCTGAGTTCTGAAATCAGCACTAAGGAGAAAAGTCTGCCTGCAGTGTTATTACACAGCCTGGCCAGTCTGGCTCCAGTAATTATTTCTTTGCCGTAGCTCCTAATGGGCTCCTTCTTTGCAGAGGCTTGGTGCTCATCGGGGGCTTGATTTGGGCAATCTAAAGGGCGGTTTGGTCTTCCCAGGTCTGCTAGGTAAATGCTGTAAGATCTCCTAGGCGCGTGCACTCAGGGGGGCAATGTTTTTATAACTGGGCCAAAGCTTAATGTCTAAATCTGTATTCATTGGTTTCCTCAAAGACTTCGGGCGGCAACTGTTCGTGTTTTAACTTCTTGTTTGAAATAACTCCAGTCTGCCTGTCTGAGCCTAATAAATCACTCACGCACACATGTTGGTAATGCGCCTACACACCGTCGGCTGATTGCTTCTTCCATCGGAGTGAATTTGCAGGCCTCTCAGAAGCCGGAAAAGATTTCCAGAACGGCGCATTAGCATTTCGCTTCCATCTATGGCGTCATGGCTGGAAGTCGCCCGGGTTTGTCCTGGGTTACTGCAGCCCTGGGCCGCTCGGCTGGCTGCAAAGCTGCGCCCGCCTTACTTTTAAGTACTCTGATAAACCTAAGTGCAACTTCACAGAACTCTTCTGAATTAATTGCTAGCGTGCTAATCGCCAGCACTGGTTGTTATTTTGCCCCGGTAGATTTATGAAGGTGGTTTTATCCAGGAGGCTCCAGAAAGGCTTCAGACACATGAAATGAGGAAAGAAAAAAATGGATGACCCCTCCACTCCACATAAAACAACCAAACAATTAACACTCAAAGCTCAACCTTGAGAGCTGTTTATTTGTCGCAGTTTTACTCACTAAAGCTCTATTGGATATCCTTCCATGGGGCTGTTCTTTATCCCTAAATAAAGGCCTGAGAACTGGCACGGCTTTGCTGCTGCTCTACATCAGGAGAATGTTGTTGGACAGACACACAACATGCTGCGCAAACAGGTCGCTGGAAGACACATGGACACGGCGGGGACTAGCGTTAGCCAGCAAAGCTAGGCCATCTCTCCAGCTGCGTTTCTCCTGCATCCCGGGCCATTTTCTGGACCATCGCGAGTTCTGTTTCCGTCTTTGGCGCGATCGCTACGACTGACCCCGATCGGACAGGCGGGGATTCTGTGATCACGTATTCTCGTAATTAATCTGGAGGGAAGGCCAGGCTTGTGTTTGATATCAGGAGTGAGTGGCAGAGCTCTTCGTTCAGATTCCACAGCCGTCTCCAGTTCAAAGCTTTCACTCCCACTCCTCCGTAAATAAGACAATCAAGCCAGATTTCATCAGTGGGTGATGGGGGAGCGCTCAAGATGCTAGCGATATTATTCATAGATGCCGCTGTACGCGGAGTTTGTTGGCAGACGGGATCTTGGCTCTCAACATCCAAAACAATGAAAAGTGTGTGTATAGAAGTGTGAGGAGCAAAGGAAGGTTTTTCCTAAACCAGGACCTTGATCCAGGACTTACCGGGAGAAGCTGGGACGCAGCTGCTACCCAGCACGGCGTCCTGAGATAACCAGACAACAGGCACTAAAAATGGCTGTGTCTGTGTGTGTGTGTGTGTGTGTGTGTGCTGGGAGCCCGTGTGTTTACCTCAGAAGTCTGCAGATGCTGCTCCTGTAACTGAGTCTTTGGCTGGCAGCCGCCACACTGGGAGGCACCGGTGGGCGCGATGGGAAGTAGAGCAGGACCGCTGCGAAGAGCACCGCGATGGCAGCCATCTCTGCCAGAGACACAGGAGAGGCAGGCGCTTTACCGTCAGAGCGAGAGAAAAACAAGCCCGTGGCGTCCCGAGAAGCGTTCCAAACCACCCAAGAACCCAAAAACCCGAATCACTGCCGGTCAGCCATCGATTCTGCCTCACTTTGTCCCTGGAAATTAATGATAACATGAGCGCGACCTTAAACAAAAGCAGCAGGCTCCATCACTCTAGACTTTTGAGCAGGTTTTTTAATTTTCTGAGCCAGTTAAGCATGACGGTCCCACCGATCGGCAGGATGGGAAGATTCCGACTGGGAAAAATTTCCTGAACCCCAACGCCTGAGTGTGTTTGCGTCAGAGCCGACACGAGGTTGGAATGCTGCGCCGTGGATCTGCGTGTGGGGGTACCTGCATACATCACCAGCTGGATCCGGTCTCGGATGGAGCTGCTGGAGACCGCCGCGGCCAGCCGCGCGCCGTTGGGGGCGGGCACTACCAGCGGCCCCACCAAGAACGCCGCGGCGCCTCCCAAGTAGCAAAAGAGCGTGGCTACGGCCGTGGCCGTGGCCCTCTGGTCGGGGGCGAACCACGTGGTGGAGAGGAAGGGGCCGGCGCTCATGATGGTGGGGCCGGCCAGGCCGTTCAGGAGCTGGCCTCCGTGGATCAGCCTGCCAAGGGGAAACGATGAAGGTCAGGCTGGGTTCTCGCTGAAATAAACGCAAAAAAAGAAGGAACAAACTCCTCAAACGTGGCCCGACAGTGGGAAGTAAACCGGAACCAACCTGGCCCAGTTTGGGAAGATCGGAGGGGTCAAACTATCCCAGAGGAAGAAATCTAAGTGGAAGCTTGTTTTCTTACCCGGAACGCTCCGTCTGTCGTTCACGTGGTGGAGCATTAGGGTAACGATAGGAGGAAAAAATAAAAAAGGGTTCTTAAATTGGACCGGAGGAGGTCAGGAGGGTTATCCTGGTAAGAGCAATCATTTCAGTGGCGTAAACAGGCCGATGAACGTCTATTCGAGGAACATCAGGCACCGATGCAAAACGCACTTTTCTGAGCTCAGCACTCTTCCGCCCGGAAAATTGAGTCTGCGCTTTGTTTGCGTCCACAATGACCCAGCCAGGCTCCTAAAGACGATGAGAGTGGAAGGTTTGTTCTGTCGTCTGGACCTTTTCAGTTAAAACCCAGGTTTCAGGGAGCGAATGTGGTTAAAGCAGCGAGCCTGACGACAGATACAGACAGACACAACAGCAGCAGTCATTCCCACAACTATAGCAAGAAAGGGAACTGTTTACATCCCCCTGCAACCCTTGGATACGAAGAATACCTGTTTAAAAATCTATGAGAAATATTAGGATATTAAAAGAAAAATAACAGATGAATCAGGTGGTGCTGATGTTTTTAGCTACTTGTGTTGTTTGGATCCCGTAAGAGGCCAACGCTGGCATGCACCTTTTTATTCGGCTCATCAACATTCCTCCGCCGCTGCTGCTCTGCCCTTAAAGTCTTTTCCCACCGTCTTGTCTGACGCGGCTGGAGGTCACCGACGTCGGCGTCAGGGCCGAGGACGGTCCGAGCGAGGCTGATGGGAGAGTAACGAGGGAATCCGGCTTCCGCTAGAGTTCCGTCCAACAGCTCCTCCTTTCCTTCTAGCTTTCTTTACATTCTTCTCCCTCATTCCAGCCTAATTCTTTCTGCCATGTCTTTGTGATCATAAATGAGATGTAAGACAGGAAACAAAGCGATGGGTTCAGACGTGGAGGGCAAACCATCAGGGTTGCCGCCAGCCAGCCGCATCCGTTCCATCCGGCTGCCTGTATAAAGTTAGTTATTCCAGCAAATGAAAGACAAACCTGGTGTCAGACCACGGCTGCATTTATCACTGCACTATTTTCCGCGTCACCCTACGGTGAAGTGATGGGAGGATAGCGCCATGAGCGATAAAAGGTCTCCTCTACATCATCGGCGTCACGCTGTCAGTTGCACTTCAGCATGCGGACGTTTGCTGGTTAAACTGTTTCATTCCACGACAGAGTGGATGTGATCCCAAAAGACAAACCTCTTTAAAGTGACATTTAACTGCATGTGGATGGATGGATGGCATAAACATCAAGTAGCCAGAAAGGGAAGCGCAGACGGTCGGGAGGGAATCAGTACTGTTGAACCCTGTCAGACAGAAAGAGACAAAGACACCAGCCCAGTGGGTCTGCAGGAGCTGCCAGATTCTGCCATCACCACCGGGCCGGGCCGGGCCGGGCCGGGCCGGGCCAACACCGGCCTGAAAAGCTCCACCCGGGCTCCTCACACGGCTGGTCTGGGCTCAAAGGTACGAGGGGAAAGGGGTGACAATGGAGACATAAAAGAAGCAGGGCGAAACTCTCTGGTTTCCGTCAGCAATGGTGTGAAGCCAAATGAAGCCTTTTTCCTCCACACAAATATGCGACTCCTTCACACGAGACAATGTTAATTATAAAGGTGTTTTATAGGAACTCAAAGGCCTCATAGGATCAAAAAAGCCTTTAACTTCCTGGAGGTAAAAGAATGCTTTGAAAAAAAAAAGGGGGGGGGGGCATTTGGCTTCTGTGGTGTGATTTTTTTTAAATAAAAACAGCACAAACAAGCAGAGCTCTGCAGGGTTTTCAGGTTAGCGAACACGGCAACTGTAAGGCAAGGGGCGACCCCTAGCGGCGGCGCAGAGAACCGCACGATGGCGTCAGTATGAAACATCCCATAATGTCAGTTATTGAACTGCGGCTTGGAGAGCCGTGACGCCTCCCATTTCATATGCATGAGAGGATTAACTCTGTCAGAACTAACCTTTACTGTGTTGTCCTCACCAACTTTATTTTCAACCATCAATTCAAAATGTGAAGAGCTGAAGGTCACATGTGAGAGGTTGTCCTCGTCCTCCAAAGTTAAAGGATAAAAGGATACACAACCTGACAACCTGAGCACAACACGGTAAACTAAGGAGCAGATTATACCAAAAGACACCCATATTTATACTGTAGCTCCCCTCGGAAGGGTGGAATATGAAGCTTTGAGTCTTTGTGCTCAGCCAGATCCCGGCTTGTCCTCCATCTGCAGCATCTTTCACATGGTTCTGGTCTTTCGCTTGGACCTGACCCTGCTCGGACTTTCAACTCCTCTTCTTCCAAACTGGATCTGAGCGCGTTCCCTCCTTCCCCCCCGTCTGGTGTCTCCTAAGCGGGCCGAGAGCCGTCGGGAACGCCGCTTCTTTTACTCCTTTTCTTCAGGACCACCTTCAGGACGGCCATGGGTCTCGGGCGGGGCGGGGTCTGGACACAGGCAGCAGCGGTCCGGCCCCACACGCTGTTCAGCCACACACTGTGCTCAGACCCTCGCAGGAACTCTTCCTCCCACTCGGGAACGAGACGCTCCACGTCCCAGAGGGTCTCCCCCACCAGCCCGTCGTGTCTCTCCCCGGGGGGGCGCCTCTCTCTCGAGGCCTTGTCCTTCCAGTCTTCTTCATTCCTGGAATCCACCTTTCTGAGAGCCTCCATCATGTTTTTAGCTCCGCCAAGCAGGTTGGCTTTAGCCGGCGTGTCCATTCACCTTTTAGCAAAACAACCGAGAAGGGAAGTTGGGCACAGATGTGACCATGGGACGGAGAACAGATGGTTTTATTTTGGTGAAACGCGGGAGGAAGTGATGGTGTGTGAGGAAACCAGCTGCTTGGCGGAGGTGTGCCTTCTCTGCTTCAAACTTTCGCTTTTCCACATTTGAAAACTCACCCGAGGCGCTACACTAACTGTGAATTTCATTTTTAGGGTCCTTTCATGTTTGACTTTTATCTTTCCTTTTGGGTCAGCCATAAATCATATCAGCTTCTTTGATGTATATCTTTGATCTCTGTTTTTCATTATTACAACAGTGGACGAAATTTCCAAATACTTGTGATAAAAACATCTAGGAATGGATTTTGGTTTTACATTGTGCTGATAAACATCAACACAGTATTTTACATATTATTAACAACCCCCATAAGAATATAATATATACAATAATATTAACGACCCCAAGGCCAGCCGGAAGCCCTACCATCGTTTGACGTGGTCGTCGGCGATTGGGATGCTCCTGATGGCACTTCCCAGCAGCATGAGGAAGGCGGAGAGGAGGAGGGATGCCCGTAAACCTAAAAAAAGAAACTCAAAGTGAAAAACAGGAAGGTCAACAACTCATTTCCACGTTTCTTTCGATCACAGTCAAGATTCAAACCATCCAAATGTTCCAAAATCGAAACCTTTTGTGGTTAATGTTGCGCATCTCTGGTCCAGAAATAAACATCTGCACTTTGAGGCTCTTTAGCAAACAGAATCCAGAAGATTTAGACCTTATATATTTCAGGGAAGCAACATTTTCAGTTCAGCAGCCAGCAGACGCCACCTTCGCCGGGAGAATCTCTGAAACGACCGGAGCTGGAACAAAGGTTGGCGAGCTTTCTCTTTGATTTCCAGTCTGTCTTCAGCTCCTGCCCAAAGTTCAACTTAGGCAACAGTGAGATGGAAACGACACACACACAACACAGTTTCCTCTCTAACTGTTGGGTAACGGGTGTCACCGTGGTGACGACCGGCACCACAAACCAAAGCCTGAAGCAGAGCAGCACAAATACCAAAGTTCATCAGCTCGTTACCAACATTTCATGACAGCAACACCGAGAACAAAAGGCCTTTTTGTCCACTCAGCGAGGAAATAGTGCTCATCCACATGATGCCCAATTAGGGGAACTCTCCTTCCCCGTTCTCCTTCCGTGTCAGCCAGCCGTGCGTCAAAGATCTGACAGCTGAAACCTGAGAAGGACATTTTGGACAGGTCCGACCGGAGGAGGGCTGATCCGCTCACGTCAACACACCTTTGACAGGTTTGTCAAAAGGAAACCTACGTTTACTGGCCCCAGAAACACCACGTAAATCCTAATAATCTTGCATTTAAAGGACAGATCGTGTGTGTGTGTGTGTGTATTTCAAGCCCAAGTAACAGCCTATGACTCTAATATCATTAAACATCCTCCAGCTTGCAGTTTATATCTAAAAGCCTCCCAACACCAAAGTACCACTGAAAGATGATGAATCAGGGCCACAAGACAAGATGTGTGATTCCTGATTCCTGACTTTGTGAGTTCTCTCATTTATCACCAGCTGTGAGTGCTGGAAGTGTCTCAGTCACCGGACGGGGTCATAAGTATGTCAGGTGATGGGCCCCGAGCGGTGGGGTGAGCAGGGCTCTTCTGCAGGTACAAGCAATTACTGCTTTTCTGAAAAGTTTCCAACAACCAGGTCTTTTCCAGGCCCGCAAAAACCGCTAAATTGATCCCAGACAATGAAAAACCTTTACCTCGAGCTTATTTAGAAATTAGCTGCATGGATGTGAGTGTTACAGTTGTCAGTTGGCTCCTTTTTACATTTGTCCACCTTTGGTAAAATTAAAACAACTCAAGGCCACACTCAAGAAAACTGAATGTTTATAGAATTATGTTTTTTGGTTTTTTTGGCAATGTAAAAGTCATTTAGTTGAAATGAAACTGAACTAGACCTAACTAAGAGCCTCAGAAGCCTCAATTACCAGCGGATAACAGAGCATTGACCATCAGACACCGGTAATCTTATTTTAAGTAGAAAAAGATCCGGGCTGGCAACGACGATACCAAACTTCCCAGAGATTTTTCAATCAAAGATAGCAGGACACAAAAGGCTGGAAAGTATTAACCGGCTTTGAATTCCGGGGAAATGCATTGGGAAAACCCCCAAAAGGGACACGATGTTCCAAAACAGCTGCTTACCTTTTTTATCCAGCAGCCACATAAACAGCAGCCAGGGGACGAAGCCCAGCGGACCCCACAGCACCAGAACGGCGATGTCAGCCTTGGTGAAGCCGTAAGCGTGAACGGCCGAGTTCTGGATGGGACCCCAGAAGTTCCACACCATTCCCTGCAACAGCCCCAGCAGGGAGAACAGGGTCAGAACCAGCCATCTTCTTCGGAACACTCTGCCGTTGACGGGCTGAGTGTTATTGTCCGCCCGGGAAGGCGTAAGAAGAGGCTCCCTTTCGGCTTCGGTGCTCGATCCCGCACCCATCGCGAATCTTTCGGGTAATTCAGTCCAATGCGGGTTTTATGGCGTAGTGTATCTGGAAAATATCGCCTATCCGCGACTTTGGTTGATCACAAAACAAAACAGGCGAACGCGCCAGTTCCGGCTACTCAGCCTTGTCACCAGGAAGTGGCGCGTCACAGGAAACTGCTCCATAGGGTAGACATGTTGGCTCTAGCTCGTCCTTAGCATCCATAGGGAGATAGCCACGACCAACGAGCCAAAATGGAGTAGCTTCCCCCGGGGGTGTTTGAGGAAGCCGTCCACTATCACGTGAGGTTTGTTTACTTCTGCTTGGGTCCTTCTTGCACGTGCGCTGAGGGGTGAGCTCCCTGTTTTTGTTCCTTTCTAAACCGAAGCTAATGTTAGCTTAGCAGTCATTATGGACAATTTTAGGAAATAAAGTAAATAAAGAAATCAGTAAATCCACGGTTGTGTAGGCTCAGAATGCTAGATGCACTCACTCGGAAACACAGGTCGTTTAAACTGTATTTTGTTTGGGTTTTGTTTGTTTTTTTTACATTGAATACCGCTGTAAGGAGTTCAGCGATGGCCAGAGGCGGCTAAATGGACCTCGCTCGATCGCAAATATCACATTTAGCACAACTGTCTTAGAAATGCGGCACACCTCCGAATTAAATTTGAAAGCACAACTAACACCAAGAATAATAATACCGTAATCCTTCCGGAATGGCTGGATCCAGTTAGTATTACAGTATGTCATGGTTACATAACCTAATGAGCTGCTTTATGATCCAGGCCATTTTTTAAGGAAGCCTCTTGGCCTTTGATCTTGATCTATGATCTTTTTCCTTGGCGTCATTGTCGACATTTTTCTAAAAATGTGATAAAAATGAGTTCTGAAGTTTCCGAGTTGTTTTGGAAACAGACAGACGAGTGTCGTCAGAACCTTCTTGACGACAGTAATAAAATGACTAATGTGCCATCCCCAACACGCTGTTCTCCCAGCAGGTTTTTGTTGAGCATGGCTGAGGCCGACCGCTCCAAGCCCTTCGGCCCGGACCAGATCCAGAAGATTCTGCAGCATCTACAGCAGCCCGCCGTCTTCCGGAACATGACCTGGGACTGGCCCGTCCTCCAGTGGACCGCGGAGCACCTCTCCGCCCGCCTCGGCGACAGACTGATCCGATTCAGACTTGCGAGGAAAGAACAGACAAACGGTAAGAACTGAAAATGTACATGAAAGAACATATGGGGATTAAAATGGAGGTCTAGGGATTTCCAAAGCCGTTCGTTTCCATATTTGTGTGCATTAAACTGTTGGTTTTCTGTGAAAGGCCTCACATCAGGATCCCGCCGTCGCGTTCTGCACACCTAGAAGAGTTTTTCCCTCCGCTGAGGGGATGATTTACAGGCTGGGCTGTTGTCATGCGGCGATGATGATGTCTTGAAGAGTGTGTGACTATCTGATTGAAAAGGTCACACAGGCATCGTGAGGGGGCCTCCGCCATGTTTGGCTCTGCTAAAATCTCCTTTGGTGACGAATGGGAGCAGCGCTGTTTAAATAATAAATCACTCTGGCACCCGTTCGCGAGGACAGTGCTCATGATGGATTAAAAATGGCGTCACTCATCCAAAGGCACACTTTGTTTCCTGCGACAGAGGCTTACAAACGACTCCGGCTGTGATTTATTTTCCACACGAGCAGCGTTTCTTGCCTGCGCCGAGGCTCGGGGCTGATGAGCTGGCTGCTTTTTCAGGACTGGGCAGTGATTTCTCTCCTTCCTCCTGTCTGTTTCCCCCCCAGGGCCTCTGTTTGAAACCCACTGTTCCTACGCGGAGGCCAGGCTCGCACAGTTTCTCAGCTGGGTCCAGAACCAGGCGGGTGCAGATGTTGGACCTTTCGCTGAGTACCGAGCGCCGGAGTTCTGGGCCTACGCGGACTATAAATACATCGCCCAGTTGGTCCCAGACCTGCCCTCCATGTTTGAGGTAGCGTTAGCCGTTCACCCCTCTGGTGCTGATGATATTTGTGCAGATGGCCGAGCGGCTGTGGTCCAAATGATGCTGTTCGCTGGGTCGGTGGCTTTCTGCGGGGCTTCTCGGACGCTCGGATGTGGTTCCCGACGCTCAGCCCACTCGCCCATATAGTCTGATAATTATTCGTTCAATTATTTTCTTTAGTAGAGCATTTGCATGTCATTACCTGCTATTGACTAAAGGTCAGCAGCCAATTAAACATGAAATAGAAAAGCCAATTGGAATATTCCAGTCTAGCCTTCAATTTCCAACAATTCCTCCTTGTATTTTATTTTCCTCCATGTTTTGACATTTTTAATTCAAATGTCAGTATAGCTAGCTGCTGCGGCTCCTCTGATGGCCGCGGACATCAGCGTGTCTCCTGGCAGCGCCGCCCAAGCGCTCCACTTTTATCTCAGCGTCCATCTTGAGGTGTGGCCGCTGTCCTTCCTGCCTCTGAAGGCGGGCCGACGCGAGGCCTCCCCAGGATTAGCGGAGGCCCGATCGACCCGCTGAGACGGCCAATACCAGAGCGCATTTGCTGCGCTAACGCTAACGCCGCCGTGGACCTGCGTCTCCTGGCACGTGTGTTGCAGGATGTGAGATGGGCCGACTTTGGTTTCGAGGGCCGGGACGGAGGAGAGAGCACTCTGTGGATCGGATCAGAGGGCGCCAACACGCCGTGCCACCAGGACGCTTACGGCTACAACCTGGTCCTGCAGGTGCAGGGGCGGTAAGGAGGACCCGTCTGGGCGGGCAGTCTGATCTACAGATACATTTTTGGAGTTGTTTAGTTGGAGTTTCAGTTATTAAATCAGTAACAATTTGGGTCTGGGCCTCACCGACGTTGGCCACTAGGGGGCGTAGTTGGGGAACGAAAATCCCATTCCAAGCTACATTTTCAATGACAAATGGATCAAAGCTCCTGCACTTCCTTACTGATGCGGATCCGACTGTGTGTCCTGACGCACCTACTCCTGTCTGAAGGAAGCGTTGGCACCTCTTCCCCCCAGAGGACACCCGGAAGCTCTACCCCACCAGGATCCCCTACGAGGAGTCCAGCGTCTTCAGCCGGGTGGATGTCCTCCAGCCGGACCTGAGGAGGTTCCCGGCCTTCCGAGGAGCCAGGGCTCATGTTGTCACTCTGCAGCCGGGTCAGGTGAGGATCGGGGACCCTAAGCCTGACCCCCAGGGCTGTTCAGAGGTCAGGCGTCCCCTCGGGATGCTGGGATGTGGAACCTGTGTCATTTTCCAGTCTGATCCGAGGGTCTTCTGTCCGAGTTTTGGGGAATCTCTGCTGTCTTCTTTGGCTTTCCGTGATCCGTTGGAAGGAAGCAGCCCCTGAGACAGAAGCAGTCTGGCGTTTCTGGGTTTATCTCGTAAATTTTACGCGCCGGTTGACCAACAAAAGAGGATTCTTAAGCCACAAAAGAGCAACAGTCTGTGGTGCAGAAGCATTAACAGTCAAACGCAGGGTTCGCGCCACGTTAGCACTAAACAAGTGCCATTTGGGACCGTTATCTTTGCCTTCTCCCCTATAAAACCTCAGGGAATGGAAAAGAGAGCGAAGCTGTGAGCTGTGGTGCAGTCAGACAGCGGCCGCCCCCGTTTGCTGACCCCTGCTGTCGGTCCTCGTTTGTTAGATGTTTGGCTTCGCTGGCGCATTTGTACTTTCCTGAACTTATGGAAATGGATGAGGGTTAATGCGGAATGTCAAATCCAAAGATGCATTAGCTCCTCCTGCAGGGACAGCACGTTTTCCTGGAATAAACTGGAATTTTCCTCTTAATCCAGGTCCTTTTTATGCAGCAGCACCCTGAGCTTTTTAAAGCAGCCCCGCCTTCTGTTCCTACCCGGATGCACTTTGATAGGATCATTCTGCTCCTGCAAGTCGAATCTGAAGACATGGAAATTCTCCTGAAGGCCATTCAGCAACAACCCTAAACACTCCCTCGTTTCGATGAGCGTTGGTCTGCGTGAGAAGCAAGACCTGGAGCTTTGCTCCCACCTAGCGGGCGACGCGCGGAACTGTTTGTGTTTGCGCTCACAAAATAGGTGTGTGTGTGTGTGTGTGTGTGTGTGTGTGTGGTTTTTTGTACTTACCTGTCTTTCTTTGTCTTCTGCTCAGGTGCTTTATGTCCCCAGGCATTGGTGGCACTACGTGGAATCGGTGGATCCCGTCACCGTCAGCGTCAACTCCTGGATCGAGTTGGTAAGATTCCTCCTTCCCAGATTCCTCCTTCCCAGATTCCTCCTTCCCAGATTCCTCCTGCAGCCGGCGAGACGTTTAGAAGTGTTTCTACGGCAGGAGGAAGACCACGGGACGCGGGTCCAGGAAGCCGTGGCCAAGGCGGTGGTGTTCGCCCTGAAAGGAACGACCAGCGCCGACAACAGCGACCGCTGGCTCAACCCCACCGAGGTGCTGCCCTGGGGCCTCGGGCCCCCCCGGCCCCCCTCGGGTGTTTCGAGCCGACCGCTCGTGGTTCTGAGTGTCACGTCTGCTGCGTCTCCGCAGGAAGGAGTCACACCACATGACCAGAACATGCGCTACCTGAACCTGGCCGTCGGGGCCTTTCAGAAGGTCCGGGCCCGGAGGAGAGAGCGCCGCCCGGTGAAACGGGGCTCCGGCGGCCAACCCCGGGAGGACCATGAAGGCCCCTTCACGGTCCCCTTTGGGCCCCATCTGGCCCCCGTCCTCCGCCCACGGGACGCCGTGAGCGCTCACCAGACCGCCACAGAGCGGTTACCTGGGTCCGGATCAGGTGGCTGCGCAGACGGGTCCCTGGAGACCCCTGAGGTGGATCACAGGGAACCAGGAAGCGGAACCATAACCACCAACGACCTGCTGGACTGCCTGGTGCATCCGGACGTCCTTGCACGAGTCGCTGAGCTCTTAGTGGACGCGCACGCACGCGCGCCAGCGTCCTTGTTGACTGATGACTGACTGTTCCCGTCGTCAGGGTTCACCAACGCTGTGATCTCACCGACGAGGTCCTCACACCGGGACCTTAGCCGCCGCGCTAACACTTGGGGAGTGTGAGAAAATCACCAATGGCCTCAATCTGTTGGTGCATGTCGGTGACGTGGCCGCTGCAGGTGGCTCAGAGGCCACCGCAGTCACGAGAAAGGACAGACTTCCGCAGATCCGGGAGAAATTCACAGGTTTAAAGAGGCTGTACAGACGCGTCTACGTGACCTCGTTGGACAGAGGCAGCAGCGGAGATACAGCAGCGCAAACAAAAGCAGCACATTTGATCTCCAGGTATTCGATCTCTCACAAACACACCCGTTTCCCACGTTTGTGTTCACAAGGTCGGAAACGTGGAGGCGGAGCTCCATGTGATGGTGGTAGCGCGATGACCTGAACAATCACAGCATCCATTTTGACAATAAAAATATCCAGAAAATATTAATAATATTTACCTTCCCAGCGCGATGATGCTGAGCCGTGTTTAGACACCAGAAGAATGTCTTCATTCACAAAATACTTGAGTTTTTTATGTAATTATGTTGGTAAACTTTTTTAAAAGGTGATAAAAACCATCTGAACAGCAGAAATGAAACGATAATAAAAGAATAAAGGGTGATTCCTACACAGAAGCCACAGGCGGATTCTTTTAGTTACAGTTGGGTGGAAGTTTCTTTCAGGACCAAGTCTGCCGGCGTTTTCTTGGCGTCTTCGTCGTCGTCTTCGGACAGCTGGCCCACCTGATCGGGGTCCACGTAGGTGTAGAAGTGAGCCATGATGGAGAAGACGATGCAGACGCCCAGCAGCATGCAGGCAAACAGCAGGAACTCCACCCACTGCGGCCAGAAACCACAAGTCGTGAAAAAGCTCATCAGAAGAAGAAAAGACGATAATCGATAGGATAAACAGAAGCGCTGCCGCTCTGCCGCCGCCTAGCGGCGAAAAGACGCACCACAGCGGTGTTTGGTCCAAATTTCTCTCATATTTGAGGACAATTCCAGAATGTTACTGCTAAATATGGAAGAGGTTTAAAGGTTGGGGTGCTGTCCTACCTGCTCAAGCCCCGCCCCCTCCGCCACGATCAGCACGATGACGTTTCCAAAGGCAACAGTCAGCAGCCAGCCGGCCTGCAGCACCGACTTCATGTTGGCCGGAGCCTGAAGCACAGGGAGGCGCCGGCAGGGGTGGTGACGAGGCTGCACACACACACGCCCTGACGCGGCGGCGGGGAGTGTGTGTGTCCACATACCTGTGAGTAGGAGAACTCCAGGCCCGTGATGGAGAACATCACCTCTCCCGCCGTCATCAGGGCGTACTGGGGGATCTGGAAGGCGATGTGGACGTTGTTGGCTTTCACGTCCTCCATCTTGTAAGGCACGATGCTCCCGTCTTCCTGTGGCACACACACACACACACACACACACATATGGTTTCCAGGACAACGTTATTGTCCTGGGAAACGCTGGAGTCCTGCTGACCTCAGTGAGGATGACGGTGTAGGAAGCTCCGAACTCCAGCACGTCCAGGTCCAGAGGAGGACAAGGTTTGGAAGCCCGGGAGCAGGAGACACTGGAGTATCTGGCAGGAGAACCAGGAGAACCAGGAGAACGGGTCAACAGAGGAAATCCAGAAGTTCACAAACGACTGGTTCTGCTGGGAGGGAGGGGGTGAATGGACTGGTTCTACTGGGACGGAGGGGGTAAATGGACTGGTTCTACTGGGACGGAGGGGGTGAATGGACTGGTGTCCTGACCGTTGCCGCTCCACCGTCTGGTTGGGGGACATCTCCCCGGCTCCGGCGCTGAACACCACGTCTCCCACCGTCAGGTTCACGGCCTCCGGAAGCGCGTTGAAGAACCTGGAACAGGCGGAAGGTTTCACGCCCTCAAACAGCCGCTCCGGCCGGTTCCGACCCACCTCAGCAACGGAACGCCCGTCTCGTTCTTCTTCAGGAAGTCTTCCACCTGCACATCAAAGCACCTTCTAGACTCGTCTGCACTCATCCAGTCTTCCTCCATCCCTCCGTCTCACCAGTTTGCATCGCAGGTCCTCCCCCTCGGGGACCAGGAGCAGGCTGTAGGCCTTCCGCTCCTGGACCAGCGGCTCACAGGCCGACGTCCTTCCCTGGAAGGTGGCCTCGATCTGCAGCTTCCTGCTGGAGGCTTTGAGCCCAACCACCTGGTACTCGGGGGGGTCCTGGCGGAGAGGAGCAGAACCTTCACCCCGTCTGCCGGGCCTGAAAGTGTGTGTGTGTTGAAGCAGGAGGGGGCGGCGGCCACCTGCAGGGAGGGGATGGGGTGGGCGAACAGGTCGCTGCCCCTGATGGCCACGCTGACGTCGCCTGGGGCCAGGTTGAAAACCTGCAGGTGGCAGTGTTCCGCCGGCGCCGGGTCCACCACCGTCTTCTGCAGGGGAAGAGGTCAAAGTTCACCCAAACAGGCGGTGAACCCTCTGGAGGTGGCTGCTGCGTTGATGTGTGCGTACCACCACGTTCACTTCCACCAGCGTCGCCGCGCCGAACGCCAGCGCCGCCAAAACCATCCCCGCGGCCATTTTCCTCAACGGCCTGGAGGGCAGAAAGACGTCGCTCGCACACCTGAAAACCCTCCGTGTCCAGCACGCACGTGTGTGTGTGTGTGTGTGTGTGTGTGTGAGAGATTCAATGTACACGAGGGTGATTTTACTAGGAACACCTGGGTCATTTGGCCAGTTTAGGAGCGTTTATTTCTGCCATAAAAACGGAAACATCTTGGAAAACACGCTGACACTCACGTTACTTTGACTCCGCAGAGGCCGACCAGGGGGTAAATGATGAGGTCAAAGATGGGCACGAAGATAAGGATCAGCATGGCGTTGAGCATCTGCGGAGGGAAAAGTGCCCTTTAATTGGCTCTATAAAAGAAGGGCCGAAACCCGTGAAGCCATAAAGGCCAGAGTTTTCTCTCCTTCTCTCGTTTCTGCCAGCAGACATGAGGCTTTTCTGCTGCGTGTGCTGTTCGCAGCCCTGTTAGCATCAATGCTAGCATTAATGAGTGATCAAATCAATGATTAAAGCCACAGTAAATCGTTAACACCCGGGTTCCAGTCTGGGCCGGAAAGTTCCTGGGAGGGTTCTGGTACCCAGAGCTCCTTTTGAGTGGGTTTACTTTGGGCTCTTCTCTGAAGCAGCGTTAGCAGATGCCTTTTAAATAAAGTTGGGTTGAATCTACCTGCATGTGGTCCGGCTTGATACTGAAGGCATCTCCCTGTAAAACAGGCACAAAACCATTTCAAGGTTAACCAAACCCAGGCAGGAACTTCCCCAATAAAAGGTTTCCGAGCGCCGCGTCATAAAAAACTAATCTAGGTGGTAAAATCAGACCGTCCGCTGCCACAAAGACGCCTTTAAGTCCCCAAATCCTGCCAGCGATAGCGCAGCCGCTGCCACCCGTCAGCGTTGCTGAGGACAGGACTTACGAAGGCCATGTTCATCCTGGCGGCCTGGATGGTCCAGCGGGAACCCTGCCGCAGAACGGAGAGCGTGAGCCCAGAAGGGCCAGAGCGGCGCCGCCAGCGCCGGCGCCGGCGCCTACCTGCTGGTCGAAGAGGGCCCAGAACATGGGCAGGGGGATGAAGAGGACCAGGACCCGCAGCACCATCTTGATCTCCTGGATCAGGCGCTTCTGTGGGGACGCAGAAGGACGGACGTTGAGTCCCGGCTGTCCCAACCCGGAGCCTGCTCCTCCGGCGCCGGCGTTACCGAGTACTTCTCCTCCGCCCAGTCCAACCAGTGCTTCCTGTCGGGGTCGTGCTTGGACCTCTGCCAGCGGTTTTTGATGGCAAACTGTGAAAAAAAAGAAAGAAAGAGAAGCAAAGACTTAAAAAAACAAAACAAAGCCCCGCCCACTCCACCAGCTCCACCCACCCCGATGCATTTGCAGACGCGCAGCATGACATTTCCCTGCGGCGGGTTCCTCTTGTACAGGCCGCTGCCGGCGATGAAGACCACTGTGCACGAGAGGTCAGAGGTTAAAGCAGGCCAAGAGCCTGGAGGACGCGGCGGCGCCGACCCCTGAACCGGGCCGGTTCCGCCGAGGACCAGCGCAGGCGCTAACGTGCCGGCTCTGCTCGCCCGGCTGTGAAATGCAAAGAAAGACCACTCGGAGGTCCGGAGGCCTCAGATCTGCTGTTTGCACTCAGCCGGGCGTGAGTTCTTGCTGCGGTGGAGCCTCAGGACGGGCGCCAGAGGGTCCCGGTGATCCTGGACTCGGATCATCTCCGGTCCGACGCCCTCAGCAAACACCCGGCGGAGGAGACGCCTCCGGAGCCCACTCACCCAGAGCCACCACCATCAGAGCGGCGGGAACGCCGAAGGCCAGAGCGTAGCAGTCGCCCCCGAAGCACTGCACGTCGCCTGAGGGGCAGACGCAGGCAGGCGTTAAAGGCGCCGCCGCGCTAGCACTAGCGCGGCGAAGGAGGTCCGGTCTCACTTCTCAGGATGGGAGTGATGACGGTGGACAGGAGGCTCCCGGCGTTGATGGACATGTAGAAGATGGAGAAGAACTTCTGCCGCTCTCTGAGCTGGAGGCAAAGGAGAAAAAAAGGAGGTGTGGGCGGATCTGGAACAGAACCGATCCGGGTCGGAGCCCACTGACGTTGTCTTCATCAAACTGGTCGCCTCCGAAGGCCGAAACGCAGGGTTTGATCCCTCCGGTGCCGAAGGCGATGAGGACCAGGCCGACCATGGACAGAGAGCTGCAGCAGGCAGAAACACCCCAGACTCAGAGCCGGGAACCGGAACGGACCGCTCCCGGACCCGACGGGCTCAGGTGCCTCACATGTGGGCGTCTTTGTTTCCCACGGTGGGAATGGCGCCCACCGATTTGATCACGTGGCCCATCACGTAGATGAGGGACAGGTAGATGATGGTCCTGCGGGGAGCAAACCGGGAGGTCAGAACAGCCAATCAGGGTGCGAGCCATGGCCGTAGGTGGGCAACCTGAGGCCCGGGGGCCCCGTGTGGCCCGACGAGCGGCTTAATCTGGTCCGTGAGGGCGCCTCAACAAAAATCTCTCACTTGAATTTGCCGAGCCAGGAGTCGGCGATGATGGCTCCCAGTATGGGCGTGAAGTAGCAGAGGCTGCTGAAAGCATGGTAGATGGCCGTGGACAGGTCCGCGTCCCAGCGCAGGTAGCTGATGAAGTAGAAGGTCAACACCGCTGGGGGGAAAACACACACACACACACACACACACACACACACAGGAAGAAGCTGTGACACAGGTCCAGGGACGCCCAGGGACGCGTATTGAAACGCACCCAGGAGGAATCGGTCAAGATTACGCAGCTGGTTCCACTGATGCTAAAGAGGCTAATCACAGCGATGCTAAAGCAGCTGACTGCAGCAGAAAAGACAAAGTGGTTATAAACTGGTTATAGATGCAAAACGGAGGGATCGTTAAGTTAAATGGGGGTTATAAAAGGCAGATATGCAGATTTTCTTTTATTGTCTGGAACATGTCAGACTGGAGATGCGTTTGGATGTGGAACCATTTGGCCCCCAGGAACCAACCTTTCATGCCATAGTAGGAGAAGCGCTCGCAGAACTCGTTGACCACGATGAAGCAGATGCTGGTCGGGTAGTTGGTCCCACACAGTTTCTGGAAGAGCTCAGGTCATTATTCACCAGAAGCCCAGAGTCCCTCATCAGGGCCCCAAGGGGATGAATCAGACCGACACACTCCCCGAAGGAGTAGCGGTGTGTGTGCGTGTGCGTGTGTGTGTGTGTGTGTGTGTGTGTGTGTGTGAAATCTCTGCGATAAAAGATAAAAATACCACGAAGCAATCATGCATTCATTACTCAGCACAGAAGCGTCATTTTAGATTTGAAGTTAAACTTCCTCTTAGGCGCTATTTCGTCTCAAAAGTACCCAGAACTAAGTCCCGGGGCGCCCGCAGTTCCCGCAGATCCCGCCGCGGTTCTGGGTCTCATCCCGCTCAGTGACACGCAGCCCGCCCCCGGGGGCCCCCGCAGGGGCCGGACGCGGGTTCCACCGTGGCACCGTCGCACGGGGCTGCGGGGACTCCACGCGGCGCGAGCTGTAGTTCTGCTTCCGGCACCCGAAGCACCCGAAGGCGCCAGCTGCTCACCTTCGTCATGTTGCCGCTCTGGTCCAGTCCTCACGGGCCACTGGGAGATCCAAACTGGTGGCAGAGGTCCGTCTCACTGGGAGCCAGCCCCACGGGCCGGCCCACCTCCAGCCCCCCTCTCCTCCTCCTCCTCGTCCTCCTCCTCCTCCTCCTCCTCCTCCTCCTCCATCAGTCTGTTTGTACGCGGGTGTGTGTCTGTGTATCAGGTTAATCCTCCACCAGGGCGGGTTGTGCGCTTACAGGGACCTAAAGTCCAGCTCGAGCACGCGCGCGTGTATTTTTAGGGTGTGAAACGTGCGTCCACGTGGTGCAGGACAAACGCACAAGTCCGGCTGGTGCGGGACTGGATCTCCCGGACTGGATCTCCCGGACTGGATCTCCTGGACTGGATCTCCCGGACTGGGTCTCCCGGACTGGATCCTCCGGGCCGGCGTCAGGAGGTCAAACTGGTCAGCTGACACCGTCCACGGGTGCGTGGGTGCGTGCGTGGTGCTCTGTGACCCGGAGGAGCCCTCTCAGACATTCCAGTGGGTTTGTCCGCGTCACCATGGGAACCGGCCCTTTACGACAGCTGGAGATCTGAAACGTAAAGTAGGTGATTAAAATGGAAATGTGTTCAAACAGGTTTTAATGAGCACAATGATAAAGAGGACACCAAATGTAAATACAAATATAATTAAATAATCTATTTTGCATTTTGTACACGCACCTGTTATCAACGTGACTACAGTTATATGAGGTTAGATTCTGACTAGGAAACAAAGAGGTCAACCAACTTTTTCTGTTTAATAAATCATCGTGTCTGTATCCCAATTAAACCAGGCAGGAACTACGATCGCGGCTCCATCCATCGTCTCTTCCCAAACATCCCGCTGTGACAAATACTGACCAAGTAAGACTCAGCAGGCACCAGTTAGATAATCCAAAACCACAAACAGAAGTTATTGATACAATGTGTGTACATTTAATCTAGCCAAACAGAATAAAACAGTAATAAATGAATAATAAAATGTGATTAACGTCAAATATTGATCCTATAATATGACGACTTTGCATTTTTATGTTTTTATCCCATATTTACAGCCTAATTATTGGGTAAACAGTAGCCTTTATGGTCTTTGTTAAACAACTGTTGATTAGTAGCAAATTTTAAGGGATTTGAGATTATCACTGTCTTAGTTGAGCCAACAGAGAGGGAGAGCTCATCCCTCGCTCAGGGATAACAATCATAAACGGACGTCTGCACAAGACGCCCAGACGTCCCTCCGACATTCAGCATCATCTTTCTCGTTTATTCAACGTTAACGACACCGTCGGTCAGAAAAGAACAGCGGGGGAGCGGTGTTAATGGTGGAAACTGCTGCCAGGAGCCTGGTGAACGAAGGGAATGTCCTCCTGTCCCCGCGGGACTCAGCAGTTCTCCGCTGGTTGAGAAGGTCCTGAATGTGTGAGCTCGCGGGTCCGATCTGTGCAGAAACGGTCGCCGTCAGGTTCCAATGAGTTAAAAGCAGCAGGAGAAACGTGTGGATGGCAGAGACGAGCAGGCGGAGGGAGGGTGTGTGGACGCTTTTAGATCCAGCCCTGTCCCAACCAGCGCCTGCTGCAGGCTGCGCACGCCGCCCGAATACTAAAGCGGCTCAGGGGAAGCTCCGGCGCCGGGCCTGGGCGTCTGCCCGGCTCCTCGGTCCAGAAACTGCAGGTTGATGGGTTTGGCGGGACAAAGCAGGGTCCTGGTGATGGGTTTGACCTCCGTTCCAGCAGGATCCGGCCTCACCTCGAAGCGTCTGATCAGCTGAAGGAGAAAAACACAACATTTGAGGAGGAAAAACGAGGGATTTTGATGAAAACAAAGGTAGAGAGGCTGCGGTTCGCCAGTTCGCCTCTAGGGGGCGCCAGAACCCCGGCGGCAGGGATCCACCCTGGACAGGCGACTGGTTTCACCATCAAACCAGTCAGGCACTGGCAGTGCTTTTAACAATCCAGCTGAACTGGAATGAACGACTGCATGTTTTTCCCACCCTGACGCGCCTGGAAAGGCTGGCAGAAACCTCAAACGCAGCGTGAACGCGTGGCGAGCCAACGGGGCCGCGGGGCCGCTCACCCTGGACAGGAGGAGGTACATCTCCAGCTCGGCCACGCGTCTGCCCAGACACGCCCGCACCCCGAAGCCGAACGGGACCGAGCCGAAAGGGTGCTGCTTGGATTTCTCCTCCGTCCCTCTTAGCCATCGCTCCGGCTGGAAGGCGTGGGAGTTGAGGAAGACGCTCTCGTCGTGGGACACGCAGTAGTGGCACAGGTGGAACAACGTCTGCCAGGGACGACATCTCTGTTAGGACGGCCTCGAGGCCGTGGGTGGACACCCCTCCCACCCTCCGTTAGGACCAGGAGCGTCTCACCTGTTTGGGAAAGAGATAATCTCCCACCATGATCTCGTTGTCCACCGTGACCCGAGCGTTTCCCGGCACCACCGGATACAGCCTGGGGACCACACCACAGTTCAGGGTCAGAGGACAAGACCAGGCGACTGGTCCCTGCAGGGACCTCCGCTGCTCCAACGAAGGACACCCAGAAACCGGCCTCACCGTAGCGTCTCTCTGATGACGGCCTTCAGATACGGCATCTGAGCAATGTGGTCGCTGTTGGGCAGCTGGTCTCCGGGGCAGACGGCGGACACTTCCTGGTACAGCCGCTCCTGGACGTCTGGGTTCTGCGCCAGCTGGTACAGGGACCACGAGATGGTGTTGGAGGTCTGGAGGAGGAGAACGGGGCCGTTAGCTTCTGAACTCGGGGTCTCTGCCTCTCTGCTCCTCACCGTGTCCACCCCCGCCAGCAGGAGCTCCGTGATGCTGCCCAGAATCTCCGTGACCGACATTTTCTCGCTGAGAAGCAGGTGTGTGAGGTAGGCTCCCTCCACGCTCTGCTGCAGGTCCACCTTGTTCTGGATCTCCTCCATTTTCTTGTGCACCAACTCTTCAGCTATGAGATTAATAATAATAATAATAAAAATAATAATTGTAAGTCTGGTTTCGCCACAGTGAACAATCAGCAGTGGTCATTCCTATGGTTGACCAGCAGGTGGCAGCAGAATCGCGGTCATGGATCTGAGGCATTCAGCATGCCATTTGGACTTTGAGGACACACACACACACACACACACACACACACAGATAGATTAACGTCCTTGAAATGAGTTGATAAAGCGACTGAAGACATGAACTTTAGTAAACCTCATGTCAACCGGCAGAAAGAGTCAAGGCCTCCTGCGGATCCAGCTGGAGGTCGGAGGAGCACACGCAGGTGTCAGACCTCCGTGACCCAGCCGGAAGGGATTCCAGCGCTTGGACAGCCAGGGAGAAACGAAAGGTCAATGGAGGTGCGTTTGTTGCTCACCGACTTTGAAGAGGTAGTCCCAGGCCTGGACAAACTGCTTCCAGAAGGGCAGGTAGGGCCACATGTACTTGGGGAAGAGGACCACCAGCGGGGAGAGCCGGAACATCTCCCCCACGGAGAAGATGAACTTCTGCGTTTCCTCGGGCACCTCCTCGTTCAAGCAGCCCATACGGTTCTCGAACAGGACCGAGCAGATCCCTGCGTTTGGGTACAGGTGACACACGCTGAGCTGGCCAGGATGGAGCTCAGGTACAAACGCTTCCACCTTAACCGTCGTAAACATCTGTCCTTGGGTATCACCTGTCAGTATCTAATCAGCCGTCAAGGCCAACAGGCTGCACGCCAGTGCTCGGCTGAACACGGGCGTGCACGTGCAGAGCAGCTCTGAGGACAGATGCTGCCTGGTGGGACAGATAGAAACCCTGGAGGGGCCCAGGGCGGATTCCCAAGGAATCGCCCACAGATGGAGAGATTTGAGGGCCAGAGTTTTCAAAAGAGGGCAAAATGAAAAGAAAGGGCAAAGGAATGAGAGAAGTCACCTTCGAAGGCGAACTTGTAGAGCTCCCCGGCCACGTCGTGGACCATCACCCCCCCGCCGGCCTGGGCCCCGAGCCACAGCACTCTCTGGATGAAGTCCGTCACCACCTGGTTGATGGTGCTGGCGTAGGAGGAGACGTGCTTGGGCTTCAACATGCGGGGGTTCAGGATGCTGCGGATGCGCAGCCACTTGGCTCCCATTCTGCCACCAGGGAGGAAGAGGACGAAGGGGTGAGAAGAGAGGGTCTAAATCTAAAGGTACAGGGAACCTCGATGCTCCCTCCTTGTCCCTGATCCTCCTGGTCAGCTAGTTTTCTACCTAAACTTTGTGCGTTTGATGGCGCTAACACGTGGATGCCGCCGCCTCCTCCTCCTCCTCCTCCTCACACTGAGCCACAGGTCTGACCGGGTAAACCGAATACCAGAGAAAGTGTCCCAGTATTAGTCACCGGAGGATCTCCCAGCTCAGTGTCAAACCGAGCAAGTGTTTCAGCCCTGTGACATTAAAAACCGGCTCGGTTGCCAACAAGTTTGCCCTCCTCCACCCGTTGGAGGTGAGTGTGACTCAGCTGACATCCACGCTGCACCAGGACTCGCACCCAGCTCCATTTCAGATGGCTGAACAAACACAGCAGGTTGGGGTGTTTTAAGCCGATTTGGGGACACGTTAGCATCTGTTAGCTTAGCATCACGCTGCAGCCCCAAAAGCGACCGTGGAGAGAACCTGAAACTGAAAAAAGGCAGCTCGTCTGCCTCAGGAGGTGTTGCTTACTCCGTCAGGGGTCCGTGGGCTTGGTTCCGGAGCTCCCGGTACCTCCTCCAGTGGGGCATGTCGGTGCGCACCGGGTGCCTGCCCTCCTGCCGGAGCACCTGCTCTATCAGGTCGGCGCTGGCCACGTTCACCACCGTCAAGGGGCCGTACTTGGACTTCCAGAGAGGACCGTAGATCTTTCTTTGCTCCACCTGGGAGGACGGTCAGAGTTCAAGCAGATACCCAACCGTTGGCGCCAAAACAAGGTCACATTTGGTCATTTTTGGTTGTAACTGTAAGGAAGAGGTCGTAGCTGCTGGGTTAATTCACCAGCCCAGTCGGTGAGCGATGAAATGGTTGAGCCATTTTGGCTGGAGGTTATTTTGGACCCCTTGTGACCGCCGCCGAGGCTGATCACAGCCACACAGGGGTTTCTGTCCAGAGGACGGAGAGCTTCTAGCTCAGACGGGGCCACCAGGAGGGCCAGGAGTGATGCTGGGAACCAGGAAAGACTAAAAACCAACAACTAAACCCTGTTCTCATCTACTCGCACCAATTCCTAAGGAAAGGTTAGGAGAGATGGTACACTCCAGGATGGACCAGGAGGAAGCTGAACTCCACCGAATCAGATCATCAGTGATTTCAATCCCGGATCTGGGTGGAATCAAACCCATCTGGGTAAAACTGAGACCCACTTTGGGGGGTTTGCTCACGCCACGTAATAAACGAGGTAATTAACGACGTAATAACACACGTCAGAGGCCAGAGAGCCACCTGTAACTAAAGGTGGAGGAAAACCCTCCAGTGGGACAGTGGACGGCGCTCTCCCGCAGGTGATGGCGCAAATAAACCCTCCGATCCGCTCAACACGCGCGCAAAAAGAACGGAAAAGAAACTGCCCCGTGCACACCAGGACACGCACGTAGGCGCGCGCCACTGACCTGCATTTGTTGCATTTTGGGTAAAAAGCCCTTGACGAAGAGCCAGTTGAGCGTGGTGAGGAAGCTCGGGCCCCCCAGGTCGTCGATGGTCTTCTGGCCGCCCGCGACCCCGCTGCTGGCGGGAGCCGCGTGACGCGGGCGGGCGCCGGCGGAGCTCGCGGCCGCCCTCCGCAGGCCCTGGCGGGCCGGGCCGGCGCTCAGCAGGCGGCTCCGCAGCATTCTGCTCCGTCTTCACCTCCTTCCCACGGCTCCGCTCCGGAAATGGGTGCGCGCAAGACGTGCACGACGCTTGTTTGGAGGCGGCGGAGCGGCCGTTTTAAAGAGCCCTTAGAGGCCCCTGGACTTTGAGACGGTCATAAAAAAAAGAGAGAGAGAGAGAGAGAGAGAGGGAGAGGGAGGGAAAAAAGTACTACGACAGAGGCGATCAGTCTGGAGTAAAGAAATACTTAAAAATACTCTAAACACTCTAAAGCAAGGAAAGGTTAATTTGATGGGATCCAGGTCAAGTTTTGCGCATTTTGTATGGTTCAATTAACTGGAATTCGTGTTAAAATATGAAAACGCGTTAAGGTTCCAGGCAACAAGAGAGCGAACTGGCGCCCCCCAGTGGTGGAAACCCGCACAGCTCCGACCACGCAACGGCGAGAGTGATAAAAATACAAAAAGATGAAGAACTGATGAAGCCTTTTGGATAGAAGGCGAAACGTTTCCCAAAAAGAAAATTGAAAAGTCCAGATGAACACAAAATCTTTTCTCGGATAACTCTGACCTGGAGAACCTACACAGACATCTCGCAAAAAGATGAGGTTATTACAGTTTAACGGCGCCTTACATTTCCTGTTGCATCTGCAACTTAAATATTAGCTTGTGTTTCAAAATAACCTGTGTTTCAGAGTGTGAAAGTAAAAGGTTGGCTTTGGTTTTACCTGTGGACGGTGGGATCCGCGTGGCTGGAACAGCGTGTTCTAAATCAGTTCTGTCAACACCTAGAAGAGCAGAACTCCTGTGTTCTGCAAATGTGTAACCAGTTCTGCAAATAAGACACATCAACCCGCACCCAGCATGGAAACATCACCTTAAATTTTGTATTTTCAGCCCTGTAGGCAAAACAATGAAAACAAAATAAAATAATAACCTTCAAATTATAACGCTGTTGTTTAAACACCACTGAGGAAGCAATAAACCCACTGAGGCTAAAGCATAAATAACCATGATAAAATCTTTATTTTATCTTTATGACGTCTCACATAGTTTACAAATGACGCTCCTTTAAGACATCAGGTGTCATCAGAGAAACGCTGGAACCTAAAGTGGCGGCGGCAGCGAAAGTGGCACTCAAACCGACAACCACAGACAGGAAAAGGCACCTGAACCGCTGTAAGACTCACATTTAGGCTTCTAACCGATAAGCAGCACAGTTCACACCAGCACCTCTCTGTTTGCCTAATAAAATTATCCTTCAATATATTATATTATAGGCAGCTCGTGTTTGGCCAGAACAGAGTGAAATGTAGAGGATTAGATTCAAGTATCGTAGGTTTAAAGCTACCAAGCGTGACCCAGAGTCAGCCTGCTGAACACTCCTCCTCCTTCCAGCCAGAATGATCGCCCTCCTTTTTTAAATGAAATGAGAGGGCAAAATTGAAAGACATCATTATCTTGTAAAGCTGGAATAGATCCAATCAGTCCTCAGCCATTAAATTAAAAAACAAATCAAAAAGAGCAGAAAAGCTTGCGGAGAACCTGCAAAGTGCTCTGAGCTTCTACGGAGCACAGGGGGTTCACGGAGTTCAAGTCAGGGAAGGCTGGAAAGTGTGAAAAAGCAACGTTGCTGCCAGGAACACGTCTGAGAGGAGGCTCCAGCTCTGCAGGCTAAGGCTTCTACGGCTAACTGGGCTAACTGGGCTAACAGGAACAAGTGTGGGCTTGGCTGGTTGTCACCTGAAACCACAGGTGGTCCATCTCCTCTGGCTCGGATCAGCTGGTCATCAAAGAGGGGAACCGCTGCTTCCTGTTTCAGTTCATCAGCGACACACCCTAAACATCTATTCACACACACACACACACACAACTAAACTCCCCAAGCCTAAAACAGGGTTTCCTTTTGCTGCTAGTAGAGAAGCAATAACTGATACTTGCTGACAGAGCTGTGGACGCAGAGAGGACGCGTCTTTAGCTAAGCGCTCACACCGCTCCTGACCGCTCAGGCGTCGCTTTCGCTGCCCGATTCGCTGAGCTGGAGGTCGCTCTCTGCAGCAGAAACAGAGGACAAACGTGTGATATTTGGCAGGGAAAATCAGCCGCCTCCAGTCTTTTATACAAAACAGACATAAATGATCGAGTGAAAGTGAAATGAGTTTGAAAACGTGGCTCACTGAGTGTGTTCATGAGCCTCCGGCTCTCTCCTGATGCTGACTGGTGCTTTCACCGGGCAGGCTGTGCTTGGCCGGCGCCGACGTCTGCGCGGCCGCCTGTTCGTCGTCCGAGTCGCTGCTGCTGGAGCTGTCGTCGCTGCTGGAGGACGAGGAGCTGTTGGAGTCCGACGAGCTGTCGCCGCTGCTGAGCTGGTCCATGACTCGCGCCTCCGCCATCAACTCTGCACACGCACGCAGGAAACAAGCTGGAGAAATGTGTGCAAATCCCAGAGCCAAGCAAAGGTGGACTAAACGAGCCCTTTGCCTGGCAGCACCTCTCTCAATGTCATCCATGGGGGACGCTGGAGACGCCTTCTCTTTGGGAGGGGAACTCTTGGAGCTGGTGAAGGACTTGTTGGTGCTGCTGCTGTTGCTGCTGCTGCTGCTCTTCATCTGCTGGCCCAGACGACTGGTCTGTTGCTCCAGTCGAGAGTGGATCTTACTGCTACCTTCAGCCCTGAAAACGGACAATTAGGAGAAAAAGCACAAACAAGCTCAGTCATCAAAGAATGGTTTGCCACTATCATAATTAATTTAGTCTCAAATCTAATAGGGTTAAATAGAAACTGCACATCATAGCCGGCGGCTTCATTTGACACACCTGGTCTTCTTTACGGCTATATTGCTATTGAGTTTTTCCAGTCTGTACTCTCCAGTGTCGTGGTTGACAATCAAGATGCACTCTTTCATGTATGGCCTCTTGGATCCCTTGAAGACTGTTACCGGAGTGCTCGAACCCTGGCAACAGATGCGCAAACATGATAACAAAATGCAGAAAAATGGCTCGAAGTCACACAGGTGATTTTATTTCAAAATTTAATAGGTCCCACGGTGAAATTAACACTAAGACTAAATGATTTTCCAAATACACGAATAAATATCTTGCAAAGAAGACCAGAACTGACCTCTAAATTGGGTAGAGTAATAGTAACTTGCTCTCCTTTGCCCACTTCAAGCTCCCCTTCACATGTTGTATCAATGGACGCTGGCTTGAAGTCATCTATATATGAAAAAAAAAGGAGAGAGAGAACAAAAGCCAGTTTTATGTGTCACTGTTTCCTTAACAAGATGGTTTTAATTACAGATCATTTACGTGCGGGCCCGTTAGCACTGCAGTGTTGCGCTAGTGCCAGACGGTGGTAGCAGCGGACCGATGTGAGGCTATGCTAATTTTGGCTACACAATGTGACAGCTGGAGCATCAGTGGAGGACTCGGTTTCAAAAAAGTTGACTACATTAGGATGGCAACTCGCAGCTTTTAGCATACTGTAACAGTAGTATGGATTAAAAGGTACAAACAATCCAACATTCGCGCTGACAAGCTGGAAGCTAAACGGCTGCTGCCGCTATTTTAGCGGTAATGCTAACTAGCAAACACCGAGCCTGACTGACTTAAACCCACTTACATCGCACTGTGTGGTAGGCACTTTTAGGGTGTTTCTCGAAGGTCTCCCCTAATTTTAGGATATGTTCTTGGGTGTCAAAGCTGGAATACGAGGTCCCGTTCATTCTGAGCGTTTCATCAGATGCAACTTTCTCCGCTTCTTTTAGCTATAAACGGCAAAACTCACGCCACCTCGGTGGTATACTAAGTCCCGCCTCTCGCCTGTTCTGATTGGCTAAATGAACAATTTATTTGCCTGAGAGATTCAACATCGGCCAATCAAAATTCCGTATCGACAGGCAGGCGTCCGTGTCTGGGAAAAGAAGAATTTTTCATCTTTTGCGTATTTGTTGTAGTATTCAAAACACCTTGAATTACTTTGAATATATCCAAAATTCTCAAAACCTATGCAGATTATATGTAAAGATTTTTTTCCTTTATAGCAAATTAACAAAACACACAGAAACGAATACAAAACTTGGAGATAATAATGTTCATGATGTTTTGCACATTCGAGAAAATTAGGAGTACAAAAGCCTGGTATGCAGGCATGTGGGCTGACTGAGCTGTAAAATGGTCTGCCGCTTACTTGCTTACTTACTTACTCTAAGCTCCAAGATAGTTTGTGGCAGTGAAAATAATCTCTTTTCCTTTCTTTAAACTGTTAATGATTCCTAAGCCTTAAACTCCTTTCCTGTCAGTGCTCTGCAGAGGCCATATGGTCTACTGCCTGAGGCCATTCAAGGATCAACACATGAAAACAGCCCTCTTTGAAAAAACAAGTGTATGGTGCACCTTTTTATCAGGTGCATACGTGCATCAAGGTAATAGCAGTCTGGTATGAAGACCCGATTAAAAGGAACCTGTAATCTCTCATGTCCAGGCCCTTTTGTGGATCTTGGAGCATTGTTGGGATTCTGTTTTTAACAATTTCTGGAATGATGGCGGACTGGCAGATCTTTCGGAAAAGACCCGGCAGGAGTTGGTTCCCATGGCTGGAGGCAAACAGTGGCTTCCCTCTGGTGATATCAGTTACCGTGGAAGCCCATGAACCACAGGGGAGGTGAAGATTACTGTTTCCAAGCAACTATCCACAACTTGACAGTAATGTTTTTGTGGAGCCACAGCGGAGGTTCCCAGGTTTTAGTCCCACCAGGCAGAAACCATCAGAACCTGTACTTTACTGATGTGTGTGCAAGCAGCAGTGTACTTTGGAGAGAAATAAAACACCTTTGTGGTGGAGTGCAGGAAGATCTTATAATTTATTTAATTTAATGTAAATTCAGTGATTCCAAAATGCCTGACATGTATTCTAGGCTGATACTGTCTGATACAAACTTCATATTATCTGGGCAGCAAGTATCCCCGTTTTTAAAATAACACAGCAAGATGTGTAAAACATCTACTTTATTCATTTTAAATGTATTTAAAAATGTAAATCATCAGCAGTTTTGCCAGGTTTGAGACCAAGTGTGAACTGTCCGAGCCGCCGTGAAGGCGTCACTGTTACCAAGGAGAACCCCGCAAAGCCGCGAGGTCGCGTGTCCGGGATCCGTCAAATCAGCGCGAGCGCGAGGGAGAAGCGGGTCCGGTGATCGTGATTCTGCACCAGTGTGAACCGTCCGGACCGTTCGGGTCTCGGTCCGGAGCTCGGAACAGCCTCGCTGATGTGAACCCGCTCCGTGGATCTGGATTCTGCCCCCACGGGAGGAAGATGGTGATGAGGAAGATGAGGGATGTGAAGCCGATCCCGAATCAGCTCTGAGTGAGTGAGTGACCTGCACGTGAAACCATTTTAGAAATTAGCCTCATGACCAAAGCATGTGATTTAAAAAAGCGCACGGACCTTCGCGAGTCCTTTCAACGCGCTACTTGTGTCATTTTCCAACAGTTTCAGCGTTTTCCGCTCACAAACGGATCGTTTTTCTTTTGCACCTTCCTCCTGCAGCCTGCAGTCGTGTCAGTGAATCATCTTCACCTGTCTCGTTTAGCGACCCACTTTGTGGTTTTTGATTTTCATGTATTGGGCAAAAATCTGCCCTCCCAACGCTGCTGTCACCCTGTTGGGACACCAAGTGCAATGAAACTCTGTTTTATCACTTTTATTCACGCTTGTGGGCAAAGCAGCAAACGCATCGTTAACGTGGGGAACCATGAAATGTGACGCTCTCCTCTGGGATGGAAGAGGGGGATTCCCTTCCCAAACAGGTCTCCTTCCTTAATCTGGGACTAACGAGGGCCCTGACCGGGCCTTAATCAGAACCAGTCGTGCGCTGTGCGTGTGCACGTCCCCACTAAATGACACTGATCTCATTATCAGAGTCCAGTGAGGAAAAACAGCCGTCGGCCGTCCGGCCAGGGCCGCGAGCGCCATCAGACCCTCCTCAGAAATGCAACCGTGGCTGTTTAGCTCTTTATAAACTACGTTCATGCTCTTCCAGAGGTCCCCAGCGGGGGCCCTGGGGTCTCTCAGACGGCCCCAGCGTCCTCGTGCGATGTTTTGAGGACGGCTGGACTGGTGCCTCCGGTCCTGTGGAAAGTGGGATACGCTCCAGCTAGCCCAGCATGAATATTGGATGAAAGTGCACCTGCAGAGTGGTTTACGGCTGGAAAAGCACGCGAGTGATCCCCGAGGTTGTCCTCAGTGGGCCAAATGTGGCCCCCAGGCCTCAGTTTGACCACCTCTGCTGTAGCTGTTCTTCTTGCTTCCTGGTTGGGTGAAACCATTGGAGAAAGGCTAAAGCCAATGTTTTCCTGCCTGCTACACACTGGCTCACTTACAGGGCGGCACACACACACACACACACACACACACTCACGACACACACACTGGCACTAAAGCAGAGTCAATAAGACCAGAGTTAATGAGGCAGGTCGATCCGTCGGGCTAAGCCAGCCGAGTGTCGCAGGTGTGCTGAGCACCTCCGGCGTAGCTCTCGCAACCTGCTCTGAGATGCGCCGGTTCTGCCGCAACAAAGTATACTTACCGTCTATTTACTTAATTGGTCGGAGCCGCCTGCTTCTAAATTCATTAGCTTTCAATTACAAAGATGAAGCAGCATGAAGTAAAAGGCAAAGTAGCCGTCTCAGGGCTGACGTTAACGGATTAATGCCGTCGTTCCTCAGCACCAGAGCAGTTATTGCTACCGGAATCATTTCAGCAACAAAACACACCGATGATTAAACACTGCTGTCGTATTTATTTCAGACTGGTGGCCTGAGCGTAGGAAATGATGCTGTGTTTGGCGTGTGTTTTATTTTCGAACTGACAAACCGTCGCTTTAAGGTGCAAATGAGCTACTTTAGCTTCACGTGTGAGCTCAGTGCCTCAGGCGGGAAGTGTTAGGTCAATAAAAAGAAAAAAATAAGCCACCCGCTGAATAAAACATGTTCATTCTCACCATTAGGATCAGATGCAATCAGTGTTTCAGTTCCAGAATGCAAATACACCAGACATGTATCAGATTAGCAGGCTGGAGGCTACAAAAACGAGCAGAATAGAAACCAAAACTCTCTGAAAGCTACGCTAGCTCTGTGCTAGCTCTGTGCTAGCTCTGTGCTAGCTCTGTGCTGTTCTCTGCTGGTGTAAAGGGGAGAAAAAAAGGAAAGAATGACACCGCTAGACTTTTCATCCTCACGCGATCCACAGTGGAGTTGGACTTTGCTCATGCTAGCTGATAACGCAGGCGGCTGATAACGGGGAACGGACCTTGAGTTCCCAAGAACAAACTGTCACGGTTAACATTCCTGTTTGGATGTTTCAGAAGCTCCGGGGGTGTGGTGGCGCCTCAGCGACCTCCACCATTCTGGAACCCAGAATGGAGGAAGCCTCCAGCCTCGGCATCTCTTCCTCAGGCCACAGCTCCCCGGAGGGCTTCCTGTGTTCCGTATCGGCGTGTTAAACCTCCCCCCACGCTGTGGTCGCAGCTGCGTCCACAGCGTGTCATTACCTGCGTGTTGAGGAATCGTGGTGGACAAAAGAGCGGATGACAGTCGCTATCCTTTATAGCTCGCCCATAATTACCTCCAGAGTAATTAAAAATCAGGCAGCTGAGACTCCCCCCCGGCCGATGTCGAGAAATGCCCCTGGTGGAGGTGAAAAGCTAATTATGCCCATTTGCGCTAAATGTCTAAGTAAACACACACACACACACACACACACACACACACACACACACACACACACACACACAGACACATTTCTGGTTTTCAGCGTGCTAATGCTGTTGGTGAGCCATTAGCTGCTCTGCTAAAGCAGTTGCTCCTTTGTAGCCTCTGTTTGTCATTTTCCAGTAAAAGTATGACATAAAACGTTTTCCAGAGTAAAACATTGAGGAGCTGGTAATAAATACTCGGAACAACACCTGCTCAGACATTATTTGTTCAGACATTTACCAATCAGCAGGCTATGACTGTCTGAAGCGGAACACTTCGAATTAGCTGCTGTTTTCCATCAATGTTGGTTTTGGGTACCATCCTTTGACTTGGTTACATTAAGAATTGTTCTCGTTTCCACCAAAGAGATGCTAATTGAAGCACTTGGCGTCCAGATGATGAGTTCTGCTGACGGCCTGCAGCAGGGTTAAAGCCCCCCCGCCACCACTGAGAGACCTGTCCACCCGTCATCCGGTGCAACCACGAGTGAAGCTGCCGAAACGCGCTCCTGCTGTGCCCTGAACACTTTAAAATCACCTGCACAGAACCCCAATCAGCCAAATTACCATCCCACATCCCTGACTGTGGCATTTTTTGATGATGTTTTTGAATCCTAATCTTAACCCTGAGTATATAATGAACAGAAGGAACAGAACTTTGTTCAGAGGCGTAAATGAGAAAGCCACGACACCATCACCCTAACAAGGTGCCGATGACCACGATCAAAACGGATCATTTCCAGTCTTTTTTAACGTGAAGTACAAACAAAAGTCAGCCCAGAGAGTTTTAGGAACTTTTCCGGTGCGGAAAAATGGAATTCCTCTCCGAATCCCTTGCTGGCTATTTTAAAAAGAGGCTTTTTGACCGAGTGGATGTTTGCCCAGCAGCGATTTCTTTGTCTTCAAGAACAGAAAACAAACACGGAGGAATTGTTCTCCATCCATCCATCCATCCATCCATCCATCCATCCATCCATCCATCCATCCATCCACCGTTCTGCACCCACGTTTGCGTGTCAGGCCTGTTTTTCTCGGTGTGATGTGCAGCCAGATGCAGAATGTTAATGCGACTCCTCTGACAGCCCTGAGACGGCTGCAGCCTGGGCGTTTCTGTCCGCAACCGTCCTGTCAGCTCTCTGGTTCGGAGCCTTTTCCCACCGGGAGGTCCGATTATCCTGACGGCCGCTGAGTCAGCGCGTCTGTGCAGAGGCGGGAGATCAGCCGCAGGTTCAAGAGGTTGACGATGCCGAGGAATCTGCATCTGCCGCGTGCTTTAGCTGGTCAAACGTGGATTACACTCTGGGTGTGTCCTCCTCTTCCTCCTCCTCCTCCTCCTCCTCCTCCTGCAGCGTTACCACAACCACTCCTGCCTGGCATTTGTTTGTTTGTCTGCTGGCGGTCCACCCGGAGGTGGACCAAGGTCGGCGCTAACGGCCTTCCTTTCTGCTGTTCGCTGGCTTCCTTTGTTGGGCCCTCAGCATTACTGATGAGGACGCAGCCTTCCTCCTTCCGCGTCCTCCTGTTGCTCTCATCCTGCAGGAGCGGAGCGCCGCTGACGTTCAACAGCCTGAATATTCTCCCTCCTCCGCCCGGCTCCATTGATGTGTAAATGCTCCTGATGCTCCCCACCGTTAACATGGAGATTGCTGTGCGTGAGTCTTCCTCACACACGCGCCTTTGTTGTCGTGATTCATTCATGGATCTTTTGAGGCTCAAAGAAGGTCTTTAAAAAGGAGAAATGAAAAAAAGGACATTTATCTGTTGATTTTCTCTGCAGCATTGATAATTTGATAATAATCCTCCGTCAGCTCCACCCGTTTCCCCCAGGGAGCTGGTTTATCGGTTTAGAGGAAATTAGTCACCAGCGGCTTCATCCCGCCGCACATCCAAAGCGACATGGATCCGCGGCATCGAGGAGGAGAGAAATTAAAAGCGGGCGGGTGAGGGAAGAGTGCAGATAGAGAAGAGGGGGAAACCGATAGCTTGGAGGGTAAATGGGATCAGCAGATCGGGGTTTGTTTGAGGCCCCGCCTCCGCACGCGGACGCCTTGAAACCGGGCTGGCGTGTGCAGAGAGGAAGTGCTCTCACTCACTCGTTCACTCGCTCACTCGCTCATTTATATTCATTCGCATACATGCTGAGGAATATAGGTCGGGAGGGTTTTTTACGTAACGCTGAGCTCTGCATCACCCTGCAGCCAGCGGGTGGAGTCAGTGGGGAACGGGGTTATTGGGTCATGGCAGGTTCACATGCACCCTTTCCCACCCTCACCGTTAATCCTCCTGGTCCCCCGGTGAAGCCACGCTCAGACCTGGATGGAGTCACAGGTGAGATGAAGGGAGAAATGAGCCTGTGGGTAGCGAGCGTGCCTCTGACCCCAGCTCTCCCGGGGGTTGATTTTCACCCGTGGCCAGTTTAACTGTGGCTCAGCGTGTCGCGCCCGCGGCCGCTCGAATCGTTGCCCGTCACCGCGGCCTCCGTCCGTCTCCAGCCAGCCGACCGTCGCTCTATTGATCGTCAGGCATCAGGGAGCAGCGCCGCGTCCCACCGTCCCCCTGCGGTTGCCGAGCAATGGAGTGGCAGACGAGCACCAACGGCATTCTTTACTTTCCTCCGTCTGCCTTTACACACTCCTCCCCTTCCAGATTCAGTTCCATTTAGCCGCGGGGGGCCGAAACCAGCCCATTGTTCCTCCCCAGTTACAGCTATTCCGCGGCGCTACGGTCTGTGCACAGTTGGCCTTTTTTAAAGCTGTTTATTAATAGCCGCAAACAGCATGAAGCTGCTTGGTTTGGTGTTGCTTTGTCTTCCGCTTTCAGGGGAGTGTGTGTCAGCACCCTCCTGGCTGCTGCCTGGACGCTAAAAGCCGGCTCCTCGTGCAGCTCCTCCCCTGGGTCATGGAAGTCCTGCTAAATTTAGCATGGGTTAAAAAGTAATGGTGGAGCGGGTTTTTATTGAGTTTGAGCCCCACAGCTCTCTCTCTCTCTCCCTCTGTCTCTGTGTGTGTGTGTGTGTGTGTCTCTCTCTCTCTCTCTCTCTCTCTCTCTCTCTCTCTCTCTCTCCCCCCCCCTCTTTTTTTTTCCCTTTTTTTTTTTTTTTCCCCCTCCCCTGGGCCCCCTTTTGTTTTTTTTTTCTTTTTTTTTTTCCTTTTTTTGTGGCGCTTTTTTTTTTTTTTTTTTTTTTTTTTTTTTGGGGGGGGGGGAGATGTGGGGGGGGGGTTTTTTTTTGGGGGGGGTGTTCTTTTGTGTTTTCGGGGGGGGGTCTTTTTTTGGGGGGGGGGGAGAACAACTTTTTGGTAGGTTGTTTGCGGTGAATATTTGTTAAAATTGGGGGTTTTTTGGGGGGGGGGAGGGGGGGGGGGTTTTTTTTATTGTGGAGTGGGGGGGGGGGAATTTTTTTTTTTTTTTGTTTCGAGGGGGAGTTTTTAGGGGGTTTGGGGGGAAGCAAATGTTGGGGGTGGGGGGGGGGGGGGGAGGGGAAAGAAGCTCTTTGGGAAAAATTCTGCAAATCCGTGGCTAAAACAGGGTTCGCGGAGGCTCCGGACGGCTGCTCAGTGCATAGACGAAGGTTAGGGCCTCCTCCGCAACAAACAGATTAACCCGAAGGGGATGACCGGTACGGGAAAAAGTTGTTTTTATCAACAACCACTGGCATCCACGGTGAGATACCTCTCTCTCTCTCTCCCTCTCTCTCCCTCTCTCTCTCTCTCTCCGTGACTCGCCCGCGGCCCGGCGAAGGCTTTATGAATTATTGAGCCAATCGTGGAGCCCTCATAAATGATCTAAGAGTGTGTCGCCGGGCGGAGCAGAGGAGGGGAGGTTACATCTCGCGGTGACCCCTCCGTGTCACCAGGGGTCCCCCCTCGGCCCCGGGATGAAAGCCACTTGACCGATCCTCAAGTGTCCTCTTTGATGCATCTGGGATGTTAGCGGGGGGCCTCCGGGGGGCTCCTCCTTCCTCCCCCCTGGTAGGCGGCACATTGACTGTTTTGGTGTCAACGCCGCGCTTTTAGCCCCGTTTCTGGCGATGAGCTAGCTTGGTTGTGGAGAGCGGCAGGTGTTCCGTGAACACACCCCCTGCTGTGAGCGGGCTGCATTGACGGTTGATAATGGCTTCCCCAGCAGGAGCCCAGATCGGACCAGGTCCTCTCCTGCTTTTATTCCCGGCTGTTTTCCGGTTTAGCAGGGACCCTGATGTCCCCGCTACTGTCGCTGTCTTTAAGGAGCCTCCACGCGCTCTGGCCTGGTCCAGCCCCCCTCCAGTCACACCCAAACACAACATATTGATTACTTACTCTTCCAACATGCAGGTCTGATTTTTGTGCTGGTGAAGACAAAGAGCAGTAAGACTTCCAGGGAATTCTGTCCTAAATTCTGTCCTTCGGAGTCAGAAGCACTGGTATCTGACACTCCCAAGGTCAGCGCTGCCCCTGAAATTCCGCCAAAACGCATCAGCTGACCCTGACATAGTTTAGAGCGGATTTAAAAACCATCGTCTTTGGATTCCGTCAGGATTCTAAACCCAGGTCGGACTTGTTCCGTAGAAGCAGGAAAGATTGATACCAGCCGGGTGACCTGGACCAGTGGGTGACCTGAACCTGATCCCGGTCGTCGACTTTCCCAGCGGAGAGAAGGAAACAGCAGAACTGGGGATGAATCGCGCGAGGTCGGTGGCGAGGGTGCAGCGCCAGCACCTGCCTGCACGTTGAGGCGGGAGCAGAAGGGACGGGCGACTTCGCAGCCGCTTCCCCGTTTCTATGCCAACCGCGAGGGCTCTTCTCACTGGGAGCATGCTCAGTTTGGCTCCCTTCCCTGTAACAATAGCCGGTGAGGGAGCTCACATGCTCACACACACTCACACACACTCTACTCCAGCCCACAGTGGGAGCGACCGGGAGCGGAGAGGCTGCACGCTGAGCCGGCAGAGCTCAGCGCACACACACACGCGCTCCGTCACAACAAAGGTGAGTCCCCATCCCTGCTAACATTCCCCTCGGCGTTCCCAACGGTGGCTTTTGGGGGGAACGATGGAGACCGGTGCTGCTGGTGGAGAAGAGCAAGCATGTGCTCTTCTCTTTGACAGGACAACATCTTTTTTTCACCCACCAGCCTGCTGGTTCTCCTCCGTGGGCTTTTTTATGACGGGTGCAAACGTGTTGGAGGTGTTTGCTGCGGCGGCGACGCGGGGATGGCTCCGTAATTCCTGCATCCTTGTATGGAGGAAAGTCCGGGGCCGGCAGCAGGTGTAAGGCGATGCTTTGCATGGACACTGATAGGTCCTCTGTCCTCTTCAGGCTGGGTTTTATAACCCGCTCTTTGCTTATTCAGATCAGTGTCGGAGCTGGAAAACCGGCAGCTTTTTTTTGGAATAATGGTTTAATCAGATGTGAGTGAGCAGCGTCTGAAAAGAGATCAAAGCTGGTTTAACGCCTTTAACAGGTGTAACTGGATATGACACACAGGGAATATGAGATGCTCATGCTCATGGATGACTGACCTGGTCAAAGCAGTGTGTGTGTGTGTGTGTGTGTGTGTGTGTGTGTGGCAGGGGGGGTTCCGTTTGCATGCGTGTGTGTGTTTAAGCCCACCTGTCTCAAAGAAAGTGGCCAGGACACACACACACACGCACACAGAGACAGACACACACACACTGGCTGGCTGCACGCCTCCACGTGATTAATTGTTGTGTCTGATGAATGCCTGCAATCGTGTTTTACTCTGCAGTCAGGAGGATCTTTGTGTGTGTGTGTGTGTGTGTGTGTGTGTGTTAGGTAGTGAGAAATAGACATGTTACCAGCAGAGACGGGACATTTTTGGAATGTAAAGACTGGGCTATAAAATTCCCACAGCCGGTTTGGTTCAAATGATCTGAATAAATACAGCCGTGTGTGTTTGTGTGTATTGCAAACACAGAAACTGGTCACTTGTTAGCTTGTGTTTGGTCTCCAGCACACACGGCATCGCAGTCTAAGATCTGATGTCATTCCGCTGTTATTCCTCAATGGGAATGTAAACGGTGGCGGGTTTTTTGTTACCGTCTGCTGCTAAAGTCAGGACGTGCTCGCCGGCCATTTTTAGGGAGAACACACAATTAGGACCCCTGCGAAGGGGACATGAGGGCTTGCTGAGAGACCGGAGAGGATGAATAGAACAAGCACTGGTGGAAAGATAGACGGCGGACGGAGAGAGTCGGGATTCACCCTGTCGGAAATTGGAAACTAAATTGAGTTGACACAGACGGGTTTGCATAGTCCTACTGATGTTGGGAGTGGGCGGACGAGGCGAGGACGCTGGGCTCAGAGAGGTCACGAGCGGCTAATCAGCTCTGTAGCAACTGTTAGCAGGAGCCAAAGGTTTCCTGCGGTTAGCGGTTCGGAATTCCACCCTCTGTGCTGGGCGCCTGTAGCAACACTGTAAACGAGGACTGAAACAGCCCTCCAAATGAGAAAGAGGAGGCTGTTCCTCGGCAACAGATCTGTCAGGCTGTATCGTGGGAGTACCTTCCGAACGAGGCTGGACGGAATGTCAAGTGATGCCCAGAGCAGGCTGCCAAGTTCGACCGGCAGAGCTTTGAAGGTGTTGATGGACCTGGAGCAGCAGCTCCATGTGAACAAAAAGGAGTCTTTGTCTCCTCTTTTGAATCGTCTCTCTCCACCCACGCATTCCTAATTATCTTTGAGATTCCCCGACCTCGTCTTTACATAAACAGGACGTGTGTATGTCGGAAATCCATGTGTTTCTTTACCGTCCCTGGTCCAGATACGACCGTACTCCTGGTCAGGTTCAGGAACGGTGGTCGGAATGGATCGGAGGCTTTCCCACCTCATTGTCTCATCCTCCCAGTCTGCTAATCGCATCTTTCAGGCTCCACTCTTTCATTCTCATCCCTTCATCCCAAGAATGCCCTTGACTTCTGGAGAAGGGAGAGAGAAAACAGGCTTTTCCCGGCCGCCCCCTGCAGTCCTGTCTACATTACCTCCCCTCTTCCAGTGTGGGGGAGCAATGATGGTTCTCTGATGGATGTCTGTTAAAGACGACAATGAGCCGACAAGCAGGGCCTTTTTGAACACATCGACAGCGCTCCAGAGAGGTCAGGGGTCAGCATTGATCCAGGAAGCGGAGGCAACTGTGGGAGCACGTGGCTGCGTTCCAAACCATTGATTCTGGCTCCTGCTGGCGTCCGTCCCAGTAAGACGCCCGGTATCAACCGTCTCCGCATTTTATGTACAAAAAACAAAGACCTCCAACGCACCTTTTCTCATTTCTCGTCATGTTTCTATTGAAAACTGTGAAAGATTATGTGTTGATGACTTTTTTAATGGCATGACGAGTGACACGCTAACAGTGGGTGACAGCACCAAGCTGTCTTTCTGTCCTCCTTTTTCCATTTGTTTATATTATCTGTCGGACTAACGAACAAACATCGGAACTGAATTAAAAAACACTCCTGCATCATCAGCATAGCTGCTGCCTCCACCTGGTGAGCTCACATCCTTCTGCGCCTCCGTTCCAGTGAGAATGCGGTGACGCATGCACGTGACTCACAGCCGTCGTTAGTCGCAAACGCGCAGATAAAAAGCCGGTTTTACTCTGCGCTGGTTCTGCCAGCGGACAAAGACGATTGGAACGAGAGATCGCTGTCCCTGATACTCTCTTTTTCCAGCCGTCCGTCTTTATCCACGTGTCTCCTTTCGTTGCTGGTGATGAGGCGGACTCACGTTACCATCTGCTGCCCAGCAGCTCCTCTCCTACCTGATTACCTCCTTCTGTTGATTAGGCAGAGCGGAGGAATGACGCGCTTGTCTGCAGCGTTGCTTCGCCCTCCTGCTGAAATCAGACGCAATTTACACGTCTTCCCTTTGTTTCACCAATTTTTCTCTCTTTCTTATCTTTAGTTTTTGTTTTGTTGTTTTATTTTCCCTCAGTGGAAATTGTAAAAATGAGGTCAGGCTTGTGTGTACATGCGTGAGTGTGCACGTGCAGGTGTGTGCGTTCCTGATGTCTTGTATTGGTGTTTCTGAAGTCATTAAAATTCCCTGGAGAAACAGCAGCAGATGGAGGAAAACACAGTGTGTGTGTGTGTGTGTGTGTGTGTGTGTGTGTGTGTGTGTGTGTGTGTGTGTGTGTGTGTGTGTGTGTGCACATTCATTCGTGACTCATTTCGTTTTGCTATCAAAGGCAACATTCGGGTCAGCTAACGCCACAAAATAAAACTGAGATTACATTTGGAAGCAACAGTTGTATTTCAGGGAGGTTTAAGAGAATAACACAAACGCTAACAAACCTGAAGAAGAACGACACAACGAAGCTCAGGGTGTCGATGTCGCCTCCTAATCATCATCATCATGTATCTGACCTCCGTTCAACAGTTCATACGTGAAAGGGACCAGGAACCAGAGCCACACCTCCGCTGGCTGGGCCGCCCTCGAACATCGGCCCATCCAGCTGTTGGCCTGGAGTCTTCTTTACTTTCCAGTGCTGTAAAACTGAAGGACGACAAGATGTTCTTGTTCCAGTAATGGAATGCAAATGTGACGACAGTCTGTTTATCAGTTTATCCTCCGCTCAGGAGTCGGGCTGCCTGTCAGCGAACTCTCCCTCCACATCACTGCGGCGCGTTTCGCCGTTTCGCGCTTTTCGCTGCGTCTTCATTGTCAAACAGCCGTCAGAGGGAACAAAGACGACAACGGCGGCTCTTTGTTTTAATGAACAAAACTGGGAATGAAGTGGGCTGAAGAGGGAGAGCAGATCCGGTTGTTCATCAGCAGCGAGACCGTCTAACACCTTCATTCTTGTCCCCACAGAGCTGCATTTTAAACACACAGCAGCCATAACGAACCGCACTCCCCCACTTTGATGTCGGCGTTTAGCATCTCACAGACCCCCCTCGAGCCCGCTGGGGTAGGTGAGGCTCACGGCTCCCCCGGTTGGGCCTCATTAACCCACATTTCTGCAGCTGATGGTGCTTTAATCATGGTTGCAGCTACTTCCAGCGTTTCTCTGTTGAAGCTTGCTCAAGGTAGAGGTCTGGAAAATGAACATTTATGCAACTGTCAAACCAGAAAGCTGCTAAAGCTTCGCTTTCCCACAGGTAGGACAAATTTGTCAGGTTTAAAATTCTGGAAACGTGTCATTTTGGAAACAGCTGTCGTGTTTTTGCATCGCTGCGTGTGGAGAAGGCGGAGGATGCAACAGCATGTGTCTACGCCTGCAACCAGCAGTTTAGGCAGCCTGAAAGTTGCATTTTTGATCAGAGTGTCTGTGCTGCATCACAGCTATCACCAGGAGTCTATAAAGATAACGACGTTCCCGTCTTCTAATGTTTGAGAGGGCTGATGAGCGTCACAGTCGATACCCTGACGCGACTCCAGGATCATCTCTGGAGAGATCAGTGGATCGACTTTGGCAGGGATTAAGATCTGGATTAACAGACGACTGGAGAGAAGGTCCGCTAGCAGCCAGCTAAGTTCTTTAGAGTTGGGGGAAGAAGGGCCAAATGGAGGAGAGTGGAAGCACTCGTGCATCCTGTTGCACTGAGGCTCTAGAGAGGGCGACTTTGGATGGGGGCAGGTTTTCCGCTGGTGCTCTTTTCTTGATAAAAAAGGTTCGAGTTTAGAAATCCTAAAGAGCAGCTCAGCCTGCTGATGTTCCCCACGGTGTTCCGCTCTCACATGAGCTTCCAGACACACTCCCGCTGTGGCTTCCAGCTGTGCTAACATAAGCTGAACACGCAGCACAGAGCCTGGTGTCCAGAAACCCTCCGAGGTAAAAGACTTTCAACTGCGACAAAGGGTCCGTTTTAAAGCTGTGTAAGTGTGATTACTGCAGCCTCCGGGCTGCACGCTCAAAGAAAAAGGTTCTGAATGAGCTGGAACTCCACCCGGAACCATCAAATGTTCAATTTCAAAGCAGCTTTTTTAGTCAAAGGACGTCATTGATGTCAGGCAACGTCCTGTGTTACAACTATGTAGCGTTCAGTTATGGCCGCCCTGCATGACCCCACCTCCTGACCAATCAGAGGACACGGCTGGTAGGAGAACAAGTTCAAACGTGAATGATGAGTTGGAATACTGTTTTCCTTCTGTTACTAATGTTACTATTCCTTTTGGCTTGTTGGCTTGCTATTTGCCTCCTCAAGGTCAGGCTAAGGATAAGCGCTGGGTTTGGAAGGTCAGGTGTGAGCTGTGTCCTCAGGGACCACTGGATGGGTTGTCCATACTTTTACTCCTGAAAGAGGATAAAATCAGGATTGCAGAGTGAGCGAGTTAGCGACGTCGCTACGCTGGGACGTCACGTGTGCAGAGTTTCTGGTTCTGAAGTGGAAGAATCAAACAGACTGAAACTTCTGGGAATCGGCGAATCGGATTTAACGCTTCCTCTGTAAAAGAGAGAGAAGAGACTAAATGGGTCATTTCAGACACCCCCGGATTTTCCTCTGCTCTCAGAACAACCAGCAGGTTTCAGTGGGAACACCAGACGGAGGTTATTCCGTCGGCAGGTCTGAGGGACAAAATGTGACCAGAGTTGAGCTGCATCGATTCTGGGGAGGGGAGGAGAGGGGGAGGAGGGTAAGCTGGAAGGCCCGCCACTCATCCAGCACTCCTGGGAACGCCGGTGGGGGAGGGGGCTTCATTTTCAAATGACAGCCACTTGTCAAAGCGGCGGATGGTGCAGCCACAGCACTTCCCCATTCCCAGCATCCCTCTGGGGGGGCGGGGGGGCGGTGTCAGAGAGGAGGAGTGGTGGATGCAGGACTGGAGCAGGAGCTGAGAGGAGGTGAGGAGAGTCTCATTGTTCTGGTGGCAGGAGGCTGGTTCTCATCCTCGTTTGAGTCTCTTTGTTTTAGTCCCAGCCTGCTGGCCTACATATTCCTCTTTGGAATGTGACCATCTCTCTCCGGCATTGTCTGACGTTCAGCCGCTATTCTTTCCTTTAAGATGTTTAAGATCCCACGTTCACGGGAGCTTTAACGCGTACTTTGTGATCGGCCAGTAGGGGGCGTGTTTAAAAAACAATCAAGCTTTTGATGTATCATCCTAATTAACAGGAAATCAGTAGTACTTGGGAATGATGATCAGCAGGCTGTTAAACTGATTGGACGCGCACGTGTGTGAGCAAGCTTTGGTGTGATGCGTGTAATTACTCTTCCTCACTGACGGAGGCACCAATTATGTAACTGATGCGACCTCTAATTCACTTACTGAGGCAGGACGGGGCTTCTTTTACACCATCGGGGCACGTTTGTTCTTCCAGCCTCGGGTTTCCTGCTCGGAGAGGATCTCCCCGTCTGGGACGTTCAGACGATGAAGATCATTGACGGAAATCTTTTTTTTCTCTCTGCTTTTTCTCTCAGCTTGGGGCCACGTCTGTCTGTCTGTCTGGCTGGCTGGCCGGCTGTCTGTCTGTCTGGCTGGCTGGCCGGCTGGCTGGCGAGGGTGTTTTGGGATTCAAGCCAAGGACCTGTGCAAGGAGAGAGGCGCATTTAAGCGCCATTAAAATGGGCTACGTGTAGGAGATCAGACAGCGCGCTGCCTGCAGCACCGTGCGCTTTTATTTTGAAGGCTGAAGCTGGCAAACCTGATGATGATGATGATGATGATGATGATGGCTGCTGGGCACCCTTTGCACCGTCGGAGAGGAAGGGGAGATGCGCCGGTAGCGAAACAGACACCGACTCACAGCTGGAGAAGCTTCTGTGGAAACAAACACGCAGTTTCAACCCAAGAAGAGGTCAAGACATCTTAGTTTGGCGCCTTTAGGGTGGTTTTTAGAGAATCTCCTGGGAGATGCTGGGTGGGGGTGTTTTAGGGCTGGTTATGTTGATTTTTTGACTCTATTTCCAGCTCTTCTCACGTCTAGTTGATGGGATCAGGGTTCCACCAGAGAAAGGTTCCACTATCAGTCCTCACATCATCCATTTTTCCGGTCAGACTTGTAGCAGCTGCTCAGAAGGTTCCTACTCAGACTGGTCACCACGCTGTCCCGGGACACACACACACACACCATTCACTCACAGGAACTGTTCATTGGTGCAGGGTCTCTGACGGAGCGCCCTGGGGCTGCTGCTGCCTGTATAAAAGCACATTTTATCCCCTTAAACTACCACTGCTGACTCCTCGGTAGCAAGGTTCAGCCTAGCAGAGAGATGCTGGGACCATGTCTGGTGCCTCCTCCTCCTCTTCATCACGTCCCTCTACCTCACCTTCCAGTAGCAAGACAAGCAGGGTAATAATCCATCCATTATTATTCCTGCTGCAGACAACGAGATAAAGAAAAAAAGGGAAGCCGGAGGGTTTGGACAGGAATCGTTAAAATGAAATGGATGTGATTATTCTGATGGAGGGAGCACGCTTCGGAGGCAGCGTGTCCGGGATCGGAGCTGTGCGGATCTAATTTAAGGTCCCCGTTTCCCAACCCAACGTCCTGCGTCAGTGGCCAAAGCTTGTGCACGAGACAGTAGCACTGAGACACTAATTCAAGAGCAGCCAGGCTTTTTAATCTCTGTCTAAACGTAATAAATGTGAAACCAACATCGGAATTCCTCAAGTCGGGGACGTTGAACGCTGCTTTGGTCATAATTCAATACTGAGCTTTTGAAAACATTCAAGCGTCTTACAGAGCAAACGGCGCATTTTGCTTTCAACCTTTTAACGGCTTTGATGTGTGTTTGTCCGCAGGCTGCAGATGTGTGTACCTGGGGAAGGAGTTCCTCTGGGCTGCCCACTCGGCCCACAGCCACGGCAGACGTAAAGGCTCCACCCCCTCATGACCACCTCCCCCCTCCAGCCTCTGCTGGCTCTCCTGGAGGCTGCGGCTCCTCCCTTAGCCTCGTAACGGACATGGAGCCCTGCATCGCTGACATCCCCCCGTCCCCCGACGCCCTGTCCTTCCCTGCACACAGACCCGGGGTCCCTCACTACCCGGGCCTCAATGGGGCGCCGTTCCCGCTCATGGCGAGATGTAACAGCAGCACGCTGCTCTCCAGTCTGGGGATGAGGTACTGCCCCTCCAGCAGGCAGGTTCCTGTGGGGGTGGAGCTGGGCGCAGGCCTCGCCCCAAGCTCCCAGATCTATGCTGGGAACACTGGGAACAGACCTTATAGAAGCATGGAAAACCTGAACTGGACTCACGTGTCGGATCCTGGTCTGGCCAGGAGCGAGGACAGCGGGTTTATTTTACGTTACACCACCAGTAGCCACTGGTGCGGAGGGCTTCCCGACGGGTCTGGGGGGGGCCCGCAGAGCCCAGAAAACCTGTTTTACCCCCAAACTGGACTTCCCAGGAAGGAGCTACCCCTCTTCCCTCAGTTGCTGTTTCCATCCGGCATCGACGACTGGGAAGTACGGAAGGGCCTGAGGGAAAAACTGAGACTGCAGAGCGCCCGGTCCTCGGCGGAGCCCCTGAAGAGCCTCCCACTGCGGGCTCAGCTGAGTCCAGTGGAACCAGAGGCCGCTCATCAGGCTCCTGGATCACCGAGCCCTTCCGGCTCCAGGTCTCCGGGCACAATCCGCGTCACCCGGCCTGAGGAGCTCAAGCAAGAGGTCCTTCGGCGGCTGCAGCTGCGGCGCCAGAACAGCAGTCCCAACCTGGCCCTGCACAGCTCCCCCTCCAGGCCCAGGGCCGTTAAGGTGTCCTACACCACCGACAACCTTGCAGAAAGTTCCTCAGATTGTGCACCGGAGCACCGCAGAGCCCCTTTGGGACGCCTACATATTCCCACCTTTGAGGAGTTCAAGCGGATGAGGCAGAAGGAGGGTTCCTCGGCCGGTTCCTCAGCCGGTTCCTCGGCCGGTTCCTCGGGGTCTGAGGCCGTCTCGGCGCAGGAGAACGGCCCTTCTCCTCCTCTCCAGTCTAGCGAAAACAACTCTGACAAAGGAGAAATCAGCAAAAGCGGTAAAACCGAGGTCTGCCAGCTCGGACCGCCCAACAGCAGCACCTCCTCCTCCTCCTCCTCCTCCAGCAGCAGCACGTTGTCTCCCATCTGCACGGGCCCCTCGCCACGGCTTCCCCTGCAACCGCTGGCAGGCTCGGCTCAGGAGAAGGCCCCGGCTGCACGGGGAGACGACCTCAGCGGCGGGAGGAGGAGGAGGAGCAGTCTGGAACCCGCCGGCTCCCTTCCCTTCCCAGCCAGCAGGGAGATGGGGGATCGTCCCTCCAGCTGCTGCCCGGCCCTGCTCCTGGAGGGGACGGACCTGTCCAGCTACGGCGCCAAAATCTACAAGATGAAGGACGGCCTGATCGGTTCGGCGCTGGACCTGATCAAGAAGAGGTGGGCCTGTGAGGAGTGTGTGGAGGCATGAAGCGAGAACTTTAGCCGGCTCTAAAATCGGACACAGAGGTGGCGTCTGTAGTTTTTTGCTTGCTGTGGACTACAAATCGGTCTGTGTTCTTCAAAAGTCTGGTTCTGGAAGAGTGGGCTCTCCTGGCGTGTAGCGGTGAATTACTGGTGATTACTCGTTGGCGCGTCTGCTCCGAGATGCCGACGTGTTGGCTGGTGCTCGTCCGTCTGTTCCGTCTGCGTGTGTGTTATCAATTTATCTCATTTGCTGTGATAACAGCTGTCGGAGCTAACCGGCTTGGCTGCAGACGAGGCTGTGGGTGGGAATGACACACGCTCTCCTCTCTCCGCTGTCGTCATCTCCACGACCGTGGTCGGGTCTCGGCCTTGTGCCGGGAGATGGAGAGAATGTCCCTGACTGTCACTCCTGTTCTGACAATACACAACACGGTTTCAGCTCAAACGAGCTGACTCTGCGGCGCTGGGTGAACTAGAATCCATCGCATTTACAGCGTTTTCTGACACCGGCTGGTGATTCAAAGGTCGTTTCTCTCGTTTGCTTAATTTTGGCTGCATGCAGCGCTGGTAGCATCCGCTGCAGACACAGCTGTGGCTCCACAAGCCTCCCGACAGCTGCAGGCTCAGAAAACCTGGATCCAGCATCCGGGAGGGGCGTCTGGCGCCGCCTCCCTTTGTGTTCCACACATTTCAGATGTTTGTAACCTTTTGTAACTGGCTTTGAGGACAAAACGCAGCAGATGTTCCTGGTTGTCCTGAATCTGAGGCTGAACAAATTGAAATGCTGTCTTCCGGAACTTCAGGGGGAATGTCGGAGCGTCATCGATGAGTGTAAATATACTGTTACGCTTTGAGGTCACAGTCAGAGTTTAATCACCTCTGTTATTAGTCAGAGCAGCTCGTTTTAGTCATATTTTCCCAGCGTGCGATGCTCTTTTTAGCCCCTCATTTAAATTGGCTCCGGGCTTTCCCGATACCTGGAGAGTTTTTAATGAGCCGTGACGGTGTTTTATCCCATCTTCCATCCTTGAGGTTACCAGCAGCGGTTCCCCTTTTTCAGGGGCATCTGCCAATATCCATCGTGTTAATTGTCATTTGTGGAAAAAATGTAGCCTTTCCGTGCGGAATGAGGGAGGACAGTGTTTCTGGACGTGGATTTGTCCCAGATGCCCCTGATCACCAGCACCGGCGTGACGGACGGCTGATTCCGGCGTGGCGTTGAGCAGCGATCTATCACTCGCTGCTTTCCTGATGAGTGAAGCTGCAGGTTATTACGGACCGTACATCATCTGGATGTGACAGCAGTGGGGTGTGTGTGTGAGTGTGTGTGTGTGTGTGTGTGTGTGTGTGAGTGTGTGTGTGTGTGTGTGGGGGGGGGGGGGGTCCTCTCTGCTGGAACTATGAAAATCTGCCTGTGCTGGTGTGTGTGAAGGGGGAGACGAAGCTCATTTCCTCCCGACACCTGTGGTTTCCGGGTCGCAGAGACCCGCAGAGAAGGTGGCCCAGCTCTGCCGGAAGATCAAGGGTCAAAGCCCCTTTTAGGATGTGAAAATTTCATGGAAATCTGTCTGTAGCGATTCGATCGGCGTTAGCTTCAGACGGACAGACAAACACCGGCTGTGGCACAAGCAGCTGTGAAGCTACGGACATAATGAACCGCCAGAGAGGAGTATTTAGAGATGAAAGAGTGAGGGCCGGAAACGAAGAGTCATTACCATCATCATCACCATCATCATTCATCCTCCATCCACTCTCTGTCCACCACCGTGGAGGTGCTGGAGTCTCCCAGGAGACCCGGTGGGAGGCAGGGAATCCTCCCTGGTGTTCATCTGGGGACACACACACACACACACACACACACACACACACACACACACACAGAACTGGGAGCTCACCTCCGACCTGAGGGTGGAGGTGTTTCCGTAACCTGACTGTGGCGTTGGAGGGCGGAGGGGTGGGCGAGGGTCTGGGGTGAGACTGGGTGGAGGTGTGGAGGTGATGGCTGGCAGGGGCAGGTGGAGGAGCACAGCAGGGGGCCGGAGAGGGAAGAATGAGGTGAAATGAATGACAAAATAAAGGAGCATCTGCCAGAATTGTCATCTCCCTTTCCCTTTTCCCGCATCCCCTCTCTCCCCCTCCTTTCCTTTCATTCCTCCCCCCTCTCCCTCCCTCTCTCTCTCTCTCTCTCTCTCTCTCTCGCCTCACCTCTCCACCAGCTGCAGTGCAGAGATCTCTGCCGAGGCCCCCGTCAGGCTGTCAGGTGACCGGGACGGAGGCTCTGACATCACCATCCCCTTGACTGGCTGTCAGCCCTCCGCCGTTGCCATGGCAACGTCGGCAACGGCCTGCGGAGCCGAGGCTGGTGACGAGACACCTCTGGAAGGAGGAGGAGGAGAAGAAGCAGCAGAATGTGTAAGGATTGCTTTCTTATCTTCTCCATTGCCGTCCTTGCCTCTGCAGCTCGGCTCGCCGCTTCGCCGCCGGTCGCAGAGGCGCATTTTTGGTGTTCAAGGATGACCGAGAGCAGCAAGGGGAATGCGACACGCATGCACGTCTCTCATACAGAGCGATGCAGAGGTGTTCACTGAGGCAGGAGCGAGCGATGCAGCGCCCGTCTCCCGGCAAATATCTAGAGGAGACGGAGCCCCTCCAGCAGCCGGCGCCCCTCGCGGCTCCTCGGCGCGTCTGACTGCGGCTTAGCGCCGGGCGCCGCCGCAGGGGAGCGGCGTTTACCTCTCTGTCCATCTGCAGAGCTGGAATCAGCAAGGCTAAAGCTGGTTTGGGGAGCAGATGTCGAGGTGTGTTTGTTCTCCTGGCGTCTCCCCGGTCGCGCGCTGCATCTACGGCCGGCGATTGGATCATTCAGGTTCATGAATTATTCTCCTTGATTTTACCTCGTAGCTGCAAGCTGCAAATGCTGTCGTTCTTCTGATGCGGAGGTAAAAAGCCGTGCTGCGCAGTTGGGTTGGTGGCCGCTGAACACGAAGGGAAGGTGACTTGAGGTGGGAAGAGGGCCGACCTTTGAACTGTTCACCAGGCCGCAAGAAACTAATTAGGCTTTTTTATTATTTAAGAAACGGTGTCAGGTTTTTGTGGGGTGGGGGGGTGGGGGGGCTCTCTGAATCGCCCTGAGGGCTGATGGACGGAGGATGTGATTGGAGCAGGTTTTTTTGACGATTCCCGCCGGTCCACCAGTGATAGGTTATTAATTTTAGGTCAGAAAGTCCGGTCGGTGAAAGTCCTCCGCCACACAGCCGCGCGGAGAGCAGTGTCCCCTGGTTCCCATCTGTTGCCATGGCAACTGCGACCGGTGGCCTGACCCGCGTGTCCCTCCGCAGCTCCCGGGCCTGGGCTGCCGGCGCTCCAGCTCGGACGCAGCCTATGAGCTGGCGGAGACGGTGAGGGCTCAGCGCGAGTGCCGCCTGCGGCCCCACTACAGCGACCCCATGCCGGCCGACGCCTCCAAGCGCAAACAGCTGGAGATGAAGATCGCTGCCGCCGCCCGCCTTCACAGCCATCGCAGAGACCGGGACAGAGACAGCGGTGAGTGCCCACACACCGCGCCGGCTGGCAACCCGTCTGCGAGGCGGTTTGTCTTGAAAGGAGCCATATTGGGTCAAATTGATGAGTCACAAATTGTCAAGTGAGGTGCTAAAACCTTTTAATTGGGCGAAGCGTCCTCGGGAGAACAAAGGAGATAAAAGAAGTGATGGCTAAATTGTCCAGAGCCGACACAGCAGTGTCCAAAACCCAAAACCTAGACTCCCCGGTGGGCAGGTGGGTGGTTGGGGGCGCTGCATGTGTGCCTGGAACCACCACACTCCCTGGTGGTGGAGCTTTTCTGTGTGTGTGTGTGTGTGTGTGTGTGGTGGAAGACAGCAAGTGAAAAGCACTCACCTCGGCGCTGGTGACTCTCCTCCCCAGCCCCTGCGGCGGTGCGTGGGCGCTCTGAGCCGCCAGCCGAGGAGCGCCAAGCAGGTCTTGGTGTGACCCGATCCGGACAGCACCGCTGGAGCACCATCAGCAGCCTGAGCGCAGACAGCGGGGTGGTGGGGCTCAGCGATGAGCGCGAGGAGGAGGACAGCGAGCCCCGCCGCTGCCGCAGGGGCCGGGGCGCTGACGTGGAACGGGTGGACAGCGGCATCGGCCCCGGTTTGTCCCGCACCTGGAAGAGACCGTCGGCCTCCGTCAGAGCCTGGGAGGCGCAAAGACCCTGTCCGGACTGCGGCGTGAAGGACGGGCTCTCCAAAGACAGGGGGGAGCGCATGTGTGAACGTTGCTCCAAGCTGCGCACCGAGCGCAAAGAGGCCATCTTGGAATTTCTGAACACAGAGTCCAGCTACGGCGAGGACCTGCGCATCATCAAAGAGGAGTTCTACTGCCCCATGCAGAGCGCCGGGCTGCTGACGGCCGACCAGCTCGCCGTGGTCTTCGCCAACGTCCAGGAGCTGATAGACGTCAACGACCGCTTCACGGAACACCTGCAGGACAGCATCGACCAAGCTTTCGACCAGGTAGCCCCCAAAAAAGCAGTCACCAAGTTTTAATTACAGTTGCCGTATTTTCCGGACCACCAGTCGTTCTTTTTTCATAGCCTGGCTGCGCCTGCGACCTATAGATATACCTATAGGCGAGACTTCTATTAATATATGTTCATTCACACTGACAGACACGACCAAGGAGTAAATATCACCTACCGTGTCTCTTGAAATGTCTCGTTTGCAAAATACATTTGCCCAAAAATACCTGTGACTTATAGTCCAGTGTGTTGATGTTTCTCCTTCATGATGCATTTTTTGACTTAAAAAAACCCCCAAAAACGTAGTATTTGTTGGGTTGTAGCAACGTTCCCACAGTCTGGAGGCTTCCTGGAACCCGCTCAAAGGCTCCAGAGCGTGTCCGTGCCGCCGGCTTGAACGCTGACCGATTCCTTTCTCCTGTGGTTTGCCCTCAGGGAGATGACGACCTCCTGACGGTGTACATCGGCGAGGTCTTTCTGGAGTTTGTCAACATGCTCCCCGCGTTCCAGACCTACTGCCTGCAGCAGTCCACCTCCGTCAACATGCTCAACACCCTGGAGAAGGAGAAGGAGCTGCTCAGGTACAGGGACCCACCCTGGGATGGGACCAACCCTGGGATGGGACCCACCCTGGGATGGGTCCCACCCTGGGATGGGTCCCACCCTGGGAGCCTTTTCTGCCTCCTGCTGCAGAAGCCTGGTGTAAATCTTACTGGAGAGGACAGGGCGTTATCACTTATTCAGAGGAATTTCTATTTTGAGAGCAGAACGATTGCCTCGGCTGCGCCGCCAGTCAGACCCGTCCCCGGTTCTTGTTTGTCACCCAAAAATGTCTTTTGTCCTTTCAGAATCTTCCTGGACGTCTCTCAGAACGACAACACGGCTCTGCGTCGCATGAACCTGCGCTCCTTCCTCATGGCACCGCTTCAGCGCGTGACCAAGTACCCCCTCCTCCTGAGCCGGATCATGAAAGTCACCCCCGAATGTCACCCCGACGCCGCCCGCCTCCGTGAGGCCAAGAGTCGGGTGGAGTCCCATTTGGAGCACATCAACATGAAGACCAAGCAGGAGGGGAACGGCGTCACCTGGTCCCTGCGCTCGTTCCGAAGGGACAGCCGCAAAAACCGGGAGGTCATCAACATCGAGATGCGGGAGGTGTCGATGAAGACCGTGGGCTGGGCCAGGGAAACCACCCGCTTCGTCATGGAGGGCCCCCTTCAGGTGTCCCAGCCGGCAGACGGTCAGTGGGTGAAGAAGGGCAGCAAGGCCCTCAAGTTCCAAAATGTTCAAAGTCTGCTGATGGTGAGGACGCCGAGGACCAGCGAGGCTCCGGCGGAGGCGGGGCCGCGGGGGGACCAGGGCGATGGCGCCAGGGATGGCATTCAGGATGGCGTGCTGGTTCTCATCAAGGACAAGAGCAGCGGCAAGTTCACGGTCCTGAGGGAACCGATCCGTCTGGGCAACTGCGTGGTGTCGGCGGATCCGGAATGCGAGGACACATTCGAGGTGCTGGACATCCGGCGGGAGTCGTTTGTCTTCCGCGCCTCCGACAAATCCCGCACCCAGCAGTGGTTCCATCAGATCAAGAGGTGCACTCGGGATCTGGGCGCCTGGAGGAAAAGACGCAACGCTTTGCCCAACATCATGATCAACACCAACCAGAGCCGCTCCTGAGGCCGACCCCACCCCTCCGCCATCGCTGTAAATAAACCCCAACCCCCAACCTCAAAAAAAAGGCCCAGGAACCATCCACGCGATGAGCGACTCTGAGCAGGAATCCTCTTTGACGTGTGGCACTTTTACTCCTCAGAACCACAGAAGACGCACCGGCGCCGTCGTCCGTAGACTTAGATTCTTTTCAGCGTCAAATCATGGGACAACCAAAATCAGGGCTGCGCCTTTCTGGTGGAGACCGGAAAAACCAGCCGAGATTCCGGCCAGAAAGTGGGAATGTGGTTTTTGTAATGAGGCCTGCCGGTGGGAGGGGCCTTTTTCATACGGGACGGACCCCCAGAGTCACTGTGCTCCAACCAGACGAAACCAAACAGCAATAATTCCCGACGGATTCCCCAACGCGTAGCTGCTCGGCCAAAGGCGAGGCTCCTTTCCCTTAAAGGGACAGTACGCCTAAAACTGAGCGCTTATCCACAGGTTTTTGGGGGGTTCGGACGTCGGCGGTCTCGCAGTCGAAGCCGGATCAAATGCCCTTTGAGGTCTGGGATCTGTTTAAGGTTTCTTCCTGTTCAAAGAGCTTTTGCTTGCCGCCGTGGCCTCGGTGTTTGCAGTAGAGGGTTTCCGGTCCTGTGTAGCATGGAGGACCCCGGAAGACCCCCCTCCGCCGCAGCGGCCAAGCGCTCTGTTACTCCAATTGGGATGATTCGTCTGCAAACCTCTGGAACTCTGCAGGTGTTTGAGTGACCCAAAAGCCCCTCCATCGTTGGACGCAGGACTCAAATATCACTTTTGGGTGAGCTGTCCCTTTAAAAAGGTGAAAAGACAACCTCGGCCAGGGCGTTCCAGGATCGGGAGGGCAATTCCTTCTGTTTGTCTCCGATGTGTGTTCAGATGGACAAATCTAGGCATCTTTTCATTTCTATTTCTACTTCCACCGGGGCGAAGAAGTGAAAGCTCTGGGGGTTGTTTGTTTTTGTCTTGACAGCAGTATTTAAGAATCCAACTGGCCTCAAAGCATCCCAGCTGTCTCTGTGCCGACTCGGCGTTCCTGTTCCTAACTGTGACCTAGCAATCAGCTGTTGTGCCTTGGTACTCGATTACTGTTGGAAACTCACCGGAACATCTGCAACCTTTCACCGTAGCATTTATTTGTGGGCGGTGGTCGACTGCCCTCCGCTGCCACCCGATTCCCACCAACCTACAGGCAATACGGAGGCTCCTCTGCCAGATACTCGTGCGCTTGGTCTTTTTAGGGGGGTTTATTTATGAAGGCTTTATTTTGCTAAATGCACTTTATCCTGCGGTAGCAGGCTCTTAAATAACTGTGTTACTGGCTGGTTTATCGCCGGCTGAGAGAGGATCACTTTGGAAAAGGGTCGTGGAACCAAACGTGTGGGAGGGGTTCCGCTTGTAGCACGGCGGAGGTAGCAGATCCGTCTCCTCCTGAGCTGTCGGAGGACGAGGAATCGGATAAACCGTTTAAAATACAAGATTCTTTTCCTCATTTCATGGATCATTTCTCCAGTGTAAGATATTGTGAACTATATTAAACTATTTTAAACATTTTTCCCTGTTCGGCCGTCGTGCTTTTCAAACCGACGCCTGACAAAGACTAGAAACATGTTTATTGTAGATTTAAACATCTTCAGGACAACCAAGACAGGAACAGTCAAAAAACGATAAAAATATCTAAAACTAAACCAAGTTCAGAGGCAAACAGGAGTAAACGTACCCTAGAGGAATAACTTGCCTCTGTGAAAAGAGAACTTCACAGCACAAAATATCCATTGGCACAGGCGTCTCTGCGAATGACAACCACCACAAAAACAGACCCGAAAAACCAAGTCCAGCTGTTCAGAGTCGGTTTGTCGCCACGTGAGGTTCTTTGGCTCAGAAATCATCAGACCTGAGTCCAGACTCGGTTGGAGCGGGGCTCCTGAAAACTAGATGTTTTCAACTCAACTGGTGAGCGAAGAGACTCCGTCTCACGTTTCCTCTTGGTTCTTTTTGAAAAACGCAAAAACATCCACGATTACAAAAGGTGGAATTCTCTGAAACTGAAACCAAACACCGACAACCTCCGAGGAGAAGAAAAAAACACAAAAGGTCATCAAAAACGATTAAAGTGGCCCTCAGACCTTCAGTCCGGACGTACCGCCATCCCCTTACAACACTCCCCGTGCACACACGTGCACAAAAACACACACACAGCACGTCCACAGCTGCTGCAGCCTCAGGTGGTTCCGGAGGGGGGAGGCTTTACCCCCCAGGCAGGACCAGGCCCCAGGCCCCTGGCCCCTGCTCGGTCTCCCACAGCCAGGCACGCGGCTCCAGGACTACTTGTCCGACACAGACTCCGCCTCCTTGGCCAGCCCGCGGATGGACAGGTCGTAGACCACCTCCTCGATCTTCTTCACGTCGTACTTGAGGCCGTCGTAGCGCTTCCGCAGAGGGTCGTTCTTCAGGTTGAGCAGGCGGAACCCCGAGTCCAGCTCGTTGATGAAGTTGGAGATGCGGATGGGCCGGCTGTAATCTCCCGCCGTCACGCTGTTCACCGCCAACCGGGACTGGAGCAAAACAGGTTCAAGTAAGACCTCCAGAATTCTTAAAAATGCAAAAATGTTACATTTTTAAAAAGTTCCAATCAAGCGAAACCAAAGCAGACTCACCAGCTCGCTGGCCATGATCAGCACACCCGCCAGGTAGTCCTCCAGGTCCAGATGAAAACCTCTGTCCTGCACCACCTCAACTGCACCAAGACGGGGACAAGACATCGTGTTTTCGTGTCAAATCATTGTTGGGGGTTTCCTTAAAGCTCCTGTTCCTCAGCAGGCTGAAGAACAGGAGCCAAACGGGTACCTACTGCCGAGTATCTGGGCCACTTCGCCGCGAGTAACAAGACTTTCGCTCTCCAGGTAGACGACAAAGGCGGATAAAAAGGCCAGACGCTGCAGGACAAAGCGCCAGTGTTCGTGGAACCTACGCGGGACAAATGAAACGGATTTTGCGGCATTATATTATCAGCCAAATATATTTGAATCTCTGTGAATCTCATAGAAAAATAGAAAAATCCTACAGTCCAACCTGTAATACTGCTCCACAGGAAATTTGGTTTTTAACTGCGCAATTTGTGTCCTGACGGTGCAAAACAGCTCCCGCGCCTTTGCACATTTACCTGGAACTAGACGGGAAAAAGGGAAAAGACAGAAAGGTTTGGCTTGAAGAGGGTGGAGTCCTTAGGTGGAGCTGCCACTCATGCTCACTTTCTTTGAATCCAGATGGTTGGTGGACACTTTGGAGCACTGTCAGTATTTCTCTGGCGGTCTGCTCCAGCGTCTGCACCACCTTACGGATGTCCTACGACAAAGGGCAAACGTTAGGGTTCAAACAGCAAAGAAAAAGCCCAATAAGTCAGTAATACTGAGGCTGGGGAAATGTGATGGTCTGTGGGCCAGAAATAACTCAATGATGCTAGCAAGTTACAAGGTTTTAGCTGAGATGTCATTTATAGTAACTATTAATGATCCGCTGCATAATTTACCCTATAAACACCAAGTGAGAAAAGCACCTAGATGCACTGACAGGATATTTCCTGGTTACAAGGAATTAAACATGAATCCATCTGTACAACGTTGCTAAAGTTAGCTGCTAAGATTAGCCGACTGTCCGTGAAAGCTAATAATGGTCGGGTGTTCATTCAAACCTCTCTGACGTCCTGGTCTGCGCTCAGGAAACCCTGGAGATAGCTGAACATCTCCGTGACTGACATTTCTGACCCGATTTGAGATTTGCGGAGCTAAAAAAGAACCTTGTGCAGCTGATGAGTGGAGGACACCAACGTGCGCAAACACCCCCGCCTCTCTTCGCAGCGCGCACAGATGACGTCACTGTCCAGCGACGACGGTGCCGCTCGTGCTCGTGTTCATTTTTTAAAAAAT
>CAAE01014997.1:1275014-1308649 GCA_000180735.1 Tetraodon nigroviridis
TTATCTTTATCATTTTAGATTGTTCCTGCCTGGTCAGCAGGGGGCGCTGTCGGTCCGGATAAAACATCGTCAATGGAAAAGGTTTTTAAAAAAAGGTGAAATATCGCAGTTTGTTTTCTTCTGTTTTCTTTTGCTCTGAAGGGTTTTCTGACTTTACCAACCAGGGCCGGGCTCCGTGGGCCCCTGAGGGCTCCGTGGGCCCCCACGCCTCCCCTCTCCCAGTGCCGGCTCGGCAGTGGCTCTAATCCGGCGTGGCGTACCTGGCAGGGCGCTCTGGCGACGCCGGCTCTCGGCGCTGCTGGCGTGGTTGTTGCTGCCTGGCCCCGGGCCCCAACCCCAGCATCCCCGCTAATCCCCCCATCCCCACCTCCCCCCATCCCAGGGAACCTTCCGGGAACTAGGCCACCGCGGGCAGACTGGCCTCGCCTCAAACGGCCCCTTTCTGCTCTGGGACTCTGGGGTTCCACAGGGGCCCGTACTGGGCCCTGTCCAGTTTACTGGTTTGGGGCTCTCACGAGTCCCCACGTGCACGAAAACATACAGGAACTCTTGTTAGGCAGTTTACAGTAGCATTTTTTAGCATTTAGCAGAGATGTTCCTGGATTCTATCACCTTCGGCCATCCTGATGCGGTTTGTTAGCTAACTTGTAGTAACCTTTTCCTACTGGTGCAGACTGGTGCTGACTGGTTTGTCTGCTCGCCTAATTCCCAGTGGGAATGCTCAAATTGGGCTCCGTCAGGCTCCCTCCTGACCTCTCCTCTCCTCCGTCCCGGGGCCTTAAGGGCCGCTGGGGGGATTGGGGGAGGGAAGCACCCATTCCCAGTCCAGTCCAGTAGAGCCAGAACTCCGTTAGACCCGCCCAGCTCGCACCTTCATGGGAAAAAAGGGCTCATTTGCTGACTTTCATGTCACGTCTTGCAGAATTAAAGCTGGAAACGGGTCAAATTGGCTCTTTAAAAATGAGAAATCAGAGGGGCCTCGTTCACCCTGACCCAGCTGTTCACCCAGTTTTTTATTCAATTAAAAAAGTCGGTTTAATCTCAGTAAAAGCACACGAGCCCTCATCTAAACGTCTATTCCACCTGTTTTCACCAGAAGTCCTTCTGAGTTTTTGCTAACCGGGGGCCCAACTCCTTTTCTCCGAGGCCTGGACGCCTCTGGCAGCCGTCGGACGCGCGCCGCGTACGTGCGCGCGTACGTGCATGTGTTTTGCCCCCTCGGTCCGGTTCAGGATTTGCCGCTCAGGGCCATGCCTCCCTCCGCCTGGCTCCTTGTGGCCCCGGGGGCTGGAGGAATCCCGGCCGAGTGGTACGGACGTCGCCGAGCGTCGCCCCCTTAAACACCCTCTTAGGACCGCGGAGCCGCTCAGTCCGGGACCGTCCGAGCTCCGGAGCACAGGCGGCTCCAGCAGCACCAGCAGCAGCCGGGGAGGGAGCCTGAGAGCCGGGGAAGGGCAGGACTGAGCGGGGGCCGCTGGGAGACCGGCTGGAGGTCCACGGAGCCCGCCTCACCTGGCCAGGTAGGAGCCGGGCCCTGGGGAAGCGTGTTTTCCTGGTAAAATGACCCTTGAAAGACTTAAAAAATCAACGTTTAAATGTATCAGAGGGTAATTTAAGGTTTAAATGTGTTTTTGTACTTTAAAGTTGAGCACTGGAGCTAAAGCGAGTGCTGTGGTCGTCCAGCCGCGGTGCCTCGTCCCACCAGGATCCCGTGGGCCTCTGCGTGGGCGCGTCCCCTCCTGAGGACATGTGTCGCCCCCCGGCGGCGTCCCTCATCATCTGCCTCTGGCTGGTGGGGCGGAGCCAGGGGAACGGCAGCTTCCAGGCCAGCGCGGCGGAGCTCCACGCCCGTTCGCCGTCAGCCTGTTCCAGACGCTGGCCGGGCCGGAGAACGGCTCCAACCTGGTGGTGTCCCCCTGGAGCGTCTCCGCCTCTCTGGGGCTGCTGCAGCTGGGCGCCAGGGCCAACACGCTGGCCCAGCTGGAGGGAACGCTGGGATACAACGCCAAGGGTAGGTCCCCTCCGGGACTGGAGGCGCCGGCGGCGGAGGTCTTCCGGGGCCGTCGGTACCAGGTGCTGCGGCCCCGCGGAGCACCTCGGTGTCTGGAGCCGTAATACCTGCGTCCACGCCAGCGCTAAGCTCATTACCCGCTCCGGCCTCAGGGGTCACGGGGTCACGGCTCTCAACCCCGCGGAAGCCGTCAGCCGCCCGTCTGACCTCTGACCTTCCGCCCCGCAGACGCCCAGGTCCAGACCCTCCTGCCGCCCCCGCACGGCGCCACGTGGGACCGGGGCAAGGGGCTGCAGCAGACGTGCACGCTGTTGCTGCAGAGCGGCGTGCGGCTGGCGGCGGAGTTCGCTCGCCAGGCGACGGCCTGGGCCAACGCCAGCGTGATCCGAGCCAACCTCAGCCAAGCCAAGCGCAGTCCGGAGCAGGCGGGAAGCAGTCGCGGTGAGAGCAGTCCTGGAACCCGTCCGGCTCTGAATTTAGGCCAAAATTCAACCCCAGACTTCCAGATTTCCTCTCCCGATCTCGGAAAACGGGTTAAAATTCCCCCTTTTTTTAAGGAAATGTGCTCTTTCCGCCTTTTCCAGACGAGTGGTGGCACCTGCAGGCTGGCGGGAGCAGCGGCGAGCTGTCGGGCTCTGGCGAGGCCCAGGTGGAGGCCCCCCGCTGGGACCAGCGTCTGCAGATGGCCCTGGTGGACACGGTGGCATTCAGGGGCCTCTGGCAAAAACAGTTCCAGTTCACCAGCACCCAGAACCTGCCCTTCGCCCTGCCCGAGGGCGGCGCCATCAAGGTGCCCATGATGTACCAGGCCACGGAGGTCGGCTTCGGTAGGGGACCCCCCCTCCGTCCGTGGAATTTAGCGGACCGGCTCCGTGTTTAGCCGGTTTAGTGAGGACGCTGTCCCCTCGGCTGTGCAGGCCAGTTCCGGACGGCGGCGGAGCAGCGCTACACGGTCCTGGAGCTGCCGTTTCTGGGCCGGACGCTGAGCCTGCAGGTGGTCCTGCCCAGCGAGAGGAAGGCGCCGCTGGCCTCCCTGGAGGCCCAGCTCACAGCTGGCCAGGTGGCGTCCTGGGAATCGGGCCTGCGCAGAACCAAGATGGACGTTTTCCTTCCCAGGTTAGCACCAAAACAGGCCTTTTTCAACCAACCAGAGACGACTCAGGCCTCTGTTTGGCCCTGACAGGTTCAAGATCCAGAATAAATTCAACCTGAGGTCGGTGCTTCCTGCCATGGGCATCAGCGACGCCTTTAATCCAACCACAGCGGATTTCTCTGGGATCTCAGGTCGCTGCAGCTCTTACGTTTCCTCTTCTCCGATTTTGGAAAGCGGCTTTAAAAACCCCGATTCTTCCCACAGCGGAGGAGAAGCTCTACGTGTCCGACGCCTTCCACGACGCCAGGATAGAAGTCACGGAAGACGGGACCAAAGCAGCTGCCGCAACGTGTGAGTGATACACAACGCAACCTCTGTTTGCTCAACAGCAGCTGCTGACCCTTGACCCTTGACCCTTGACCCTTCCTGCAGCTATGGTGCTCCTCAAACGATCCCGCGCTCCGCTTTTCAAGGCAGACCGTCCCTTTTTATTCCTCCTACGACACACCAGCACAGGTAGAGGTTTAGAAAATGTTGTAGCACATTAATAACAGATGAACTTTGACCTTTGAAGAGAGCAAATTAAACAAACCACCCTGAACGCGGCGTAGCTTTGCCGCCCTCTAGCGGACGTGCGTGAGAAGGGCGCTGGACTGACGGGACTTTTGTGTTCCAGGATCCGTCCTGTTCCTGGGCCGAGTTACCAACCCGGGGGCCCCGGGACCCTAAAACCCCAAACCCCAGGCCCACCTACCCACCCAACCACTGCTTGTATTTATTGGTGGCCCAGCAGGGGCCCCCCGCCACTTCAAGAGGGACAATATTTTTTTGTACGTCTGTAAATAAAATTTTAATACGTTTTTTTTTTTTCCCCTTCTTCTTCTTCTTTTCCCTAACCGGGACTTTTTGTTTCCTTAAAAAAAAACATCAAATGAGAACTCGCGTCATTACGAACACTTTATTCACATGGCCCTTCACAGTGTAAAATAGAAACTTTATTCATGGAAATACTTACAAAAAGGCCCTTGTCCACTAAACAAGTCTCTTTAAATAGTACTCTAGGGTTATTTACATCTTTACAGTGTATTCAAAATACTCTTTTGGTAGCGGCCTCCTCACAAACACACACAATATGGCAGATTTGGTCCCGGTCCGGAGAGGGAGGAAACGGAAACGGCTGCGTTTGGGATCAAATCGGAGGATCTGAGGGGGGAACCAGGCTGCAGGGAACGGTGGTCTGGAATTACATTCTCCAATGTACACAAGTGCGGCTAGCTTAAGTGGCATGAAGTCGGTCTGCGATGGAGGGGGGGTGTTTGGCAGCCTCGGTCCACGGGCCCCCTGGAGGGCCGACAGTTTGTGTGGCAGCGAAAGACAGAAAAAGGGAACGTAGCTCCAGTATTATTGCTGCTTCTGACGCATTCCTATTAGTTCCTGAGCTGTTCCATCAACGCTGCATTAGTGGCGGCGGCTCGTTGGGTCCCGAACGCCTCACGAGCCGGCGGAGTGATGCAGTCAGCGGAGTGTACCGAGGAGAACGGACAAAAAGGAGGGGAAGTAAGGCAAAGGAAGGTCTCCCGTGGATCCCGGTCCACCCTGAGTTGGCTGAAAATGCGAACACACACGCGCACAGGCGTGACCGGAGGTGCGCCGACGCTGCTGAAGGAGGGGGAAAGTCTGGTTGTTTCGGGGGGAAGTTGCCTCGGGACGGGTCAGCGGAGGAGGAGATAACTGTGCTTCCAGCAGGCTCCTGGGAGCCCCCGCAGGGGCCGCAGAGCGAGGAGGAGCGAGGGACGAGGGGACGTGTTCTCAGAGCGAGTCCACGTGGTTGATGTTGTTGGCTCTGCTGTGAATCTCCTCCAGGAAGTTCTCCAGCTGCTCGATGAGGACGCGCTTCTTGAACCTGCGAACGGCAGCGGCGGGTGTGTCACACGGGGCCGGGCCCACCCCACCCGCCCCCCGACAGAGGGTTCTGGACCCACCTGGCTGCCTCTTTGATGATGTTCTGGAGGAAGATGAGCCGCGTGTCCAGGGTTCCCTGGATCTGCTTCAGGAGGAGGAAGATCTTCTCGTAGTCTGGAAGGGAAGAGAGCAGGTCAACGAGGACCCGCCGCCCGAACCGGGCCCCCGCCCCGCCCTGAGGGACCGTCTACGTACGCCTGCCGGGTTTCCTGATCTCCTTGGTGATGAGCGCTCGGAGCTCGTTGTTCACCTTGGTGGTCTCGGTGTGGATGCGCTGCTTCAGCGAGACGGCCGACAGGTAGCGGGCCGGGTGCTCCTCCGCCAGCGGGCCCTCCGCGGCCCCCTCGGGGCCCGGCGGGGGCTCGCCCGCCTGCGCCGGCCCGTTCCCCTGCTCGTCCCGGAGCCTCCCGTCTCCGGCCTCCGCGTGGTTCTCCTGGTGGTCGGCGGGGCCCGAGGAGCGGTCCGCCTCCGAGTCCGGGCCTCCGTCGGCGCCGTAGTGGTTCTGGGTCAGGTGGTTGGCCATCGGGTCGGACTCGGGCGAGCTGTCGCTCGAGTCCTCGTCTGCAAAGTGGACATTTAGCACCAGACTCGCGAGCGGAGGCGTTTCTCCCCCACCCGGACCCGACCCCACCTGCTGCCGGTCGGGGGCTGGCGGGCGGCGACACCGGCGGCGTGTAGGCCCGGCCCAGGCGCAGCAACGGCGACATGCAGCGGCGCCGCTTGGGCCCCCCGCCCCCCGTGTTGTTGCTGCTGTCTCCGGGTCTCTTCCCTTTGCTCTGGGGGCCCGTCACAAACTCGTCCGCCTCGTCGATCATCATGCCCTGCGGAGAGGTCAAAGGGCACGGTCAGTCACCTGCAGCCCACAGCCGCCCGCGGGGGGGCCGCTCGGCTCGCCGAGACTTGCCTTCTTGTCCAGTTTGAAGGGGTTGCCGAAGGTGTGCAGGCGCTTGGGCTGCTCGGGGTCCGCGTCCCGGAGGGGCTGAGGGGCCGACTTGAGGAAGTCCTGGTAGTTGCCCATCTGGGCGATGGGCACGCTGTGGAGCTGGTCTGGAGACGCCCCCAACCGCATTAGTGGAGAAGAAGAGGAAGGAGGGAGGCCTCCCGGCGGCGACCTACCCGAGTCCTGGCCGCGCAGGGTGCACACGCTGGTGTTGAGCAGGTTTCGCCTCATGCGGCTCAGCTGGTCCAGCAGGTGGCTGCGCGGGATGTCGTAGGGGTTCCTGAAACTCTGCGGCTTCAGGCCCTGGCAGAGGCAGAAGAGGTGTGTTTTCTTTCCCTCTGAAACAGGCGGGGGAGGGCCCTTCCCGGCCGGACCGCTCACCTTGTTGAGCATGGCCAGGTGGAAGCCCTGGAACTCCTTGGGGTTGAGCTCCAGCGGCAGAGAGGGGCCGTCCCCGGTGAGGCTCTGCAGCTGCTGGATGAAGTCCCTGCGCTGGGCCAGAGAGATGCCGCCGCCGCGCCAGCGCACCTTGATCCCAGCCTCCGCCGGAAGCTTCTTGCCAATGGAGGAGATCAGACGGTCGTATTCGATCTTCGACTGGAGGAGGTGAAACAAACCAGCACTGTTATCGTATTTGCTTTGTTTCTGACAGATGAAAACAGCCCCGAATGCCTCATCCCGCCGCACAGACGCGCTGGTTCCAACCTGTTGGCTGAGTTTCTTCAGGTAGGACACCACGCTGTAGCTCAGGCCGTACTCCATGTTATCAGCCAGCAGGTTTGGGGCTCCCATGATCCTCAGGGCCTTCCTCAGGGACTGGGGCCAAGCACAGGCAGGGTCGCTCGAGCCTCAAGTTCAACCGACAAGCAAAGCGCAGCGCAGGAGTGGCGACTTACCCCGATGTAATAGGGAGGCATGGTCTTCAGGTAGTTCTCAAAAGACTGCCGCCATTTCAGAGTCGGCTTGAATTTATGCACTTTGATCAGGTCATCTGCAATGAAGTCATAAAAGAAGAGTTATAAACACAGGTATTACATTTACCAGCACTCAATAGCACAATTACACAAAGTATTTTCCTAAAAGCAGCAGTTTATTGCTAGAGCAAATGCAAATGAGCATTTAGAACCACCCTTTGCTGCAGATAAGCGGTTTTGTTTCAGTAAAGGCTGGACTGAGCCAGTCAAATCCGCCCGGATCCCAACCTCTGCCGGGTTCTGGACCCAGGCAGAAATTAGAATGGCACCAAATTAAAGAGGAGCTGCCGATCAAAGCCAGAGCTGTAAAGCGACGCAGGCCGCGGTCTCACCGAGAAGCGGCAGAAGCACGGGGTAATTGTAGGGCATCACAAACAAGTTGACGCAGTTCAGAGCCGTGCTGGCCTTCAGGTACCCAAAAGGCTGGCCCAGGTCGCTGTATTTGGCACTGTTGCACACAAACACCTGCAAAGAAGCCAAAATTAAACAAGTGTGTGGTTAATTAGCCACCTGCTGACACACCTGCGTCAAATGGTGTCACCAGTAGGGTCGGGGTCACAGATACACCCACCGGGTTGGCTCACATTGATTCAACGGCTGATTTAGAGCAGCTGCAGGACGGTGCGTACCTGCCAGCAGGTGTGGGGCGACTTCCTCTCCAGGATGTACTGTGTGAGCGGCGACGGCTCCAGCTCGTACTTGTCAAAGGGTACCTTGTCTATGACCATGGGCTCGGCGTCCAGGCAGGAGAAACGAACGTGTGGGTGGGCTGAACGCGGAGGCTGGAGGCAGACAGAGAGGAGGGCAAAGACCGGTAAGAACCCACCACTCCCCGAAAGAACCGCCGCTCCCTGATCACGCTGCTCATAACCGCGCCAATGTGTGTAATTACATTAAGCTCAGACAAAATTCAAACAAACGCCACGACAAACAAGTCGTTCGTGACATAAAAATGTCCACACTGCTTTAGGAGACTGTTGGTTTAATGTTGTGCAAAGTCTTGAAAGAAGAATTATGTTTTATGACTTTTATTACTTCCTTTTGTTGTCACTTATTAACTGAAAGGCCTTTTTTAACATAAAAGGTCCAAACATGCTTATTTATTTATTTCATTAAAACCCTACATCTTGCTTTCTCCATAAAAGGTTGTGTTTACCAGCGTCGGGGAGTTCTGGTCGGGCCAGAAGGCCTCGGGGATGGGCCAGTGGCCAATGGGCACGCCCGTTTTAGGGTTGGGCCGTACGTAGATCAGCTTGTGACAGCAATGCCAAGGCTGCACACCAGACTTCTGCGCTTCAGCTGGAGCATCTGGACACACACACACACGCGCGCACACACACACACACACGCAGAGAGACGGAGCTGATTTCTGAGATAAACAACATCAGTGTAAATTCAATTAAATGTGGCAAAGAGCTTCAAAAGGAAAAGCTAGATTTAGGAAATACTGTAACTACAAGTAAAACAAGGAGCGAGGGAGCAAAGAGAAGCTGCGAACGAGCAGCAGAACAGCAGATGGTTGGAGGACGGCGGAGAACAGGAACCAGAAGTCTCTTACCCTCCAGGGGAGGAGGGTCGGGTCCGGTTTTCTCAAACTTTATAACTACTCCACTCTGGATTTTCTGCACCAGAGACTCCAGACACTGGTTCAACGTGCGCTGGGAGAACACGCTGTAGGACCGACCTGGGCACATGAGCAAGGCATTAGTTTTCCTTGGATGGCTGCAGTGCTGCTGCACACCGCCTGGCGGCGCTGGTGTCGCTTCCCAAAACTCGCAGGGCGGAAATGCTCGTTTCTACCAAAAAACCATCAGTGTTAATGTGCAGCGGGTCAGGAAACCAGCAATAAATGTAACAACCATTCTAAAAACCCTCAATAAAAGCACACGATGCAAATAAAGCGAGTACTTTATACCTCTTCAAATTCAAAAACCGCATTTGCATGAAATGTAGCTCCAAAGACGAGCGAATGGGTCTCGTTCAGGCACCGACTAACTTCACCTCTAGTGACCTCCCCGTGCACCCATTCACTCGCTCATTTGAATAGGCCGCGGCTTTGTGTCAGGTCTGCCATCAGCAGTAATGTACAGGAGAGCGGCCAAATTCCAATGGAGGTCGTTCATACTGCAGATCCAGCTGGAAATCATTTGTGCAAAAAAACTGATTTGTGTTACTCGTAATGCCAAGATTGTGCATGTGTGAATGGAGCGGATGAGGCTGGTGGAAGAGAGACACTTGGGTGAGAGAAGGGCCTTCAAATCCACATTCTCCAAAGCCCACGATTAAAATGAAACAGTACTTCTCCATAAAACATGACACATTATTGTTCACCAACCCGTTTGAAAGAGGGAATGCATTCATCTTATCTAAAAAAATAGGTCGGATCACATTTTCTGGTTTTCATTTACCCCAAAATGCCTGTTGAGTAGCTAATTGACCCAAATCTGCCCAGCTTTCTGCGACTCATTTGGGCTTTCTTCCATCTATCTGCCAGGTCTTCCTACCTCCGGTGACCTCACACATGGGGGTGATGGGGGAATCATCAGGTGGGACGCCGCCAACCGGTTCGGGCTCCACAGAGGCGTTGCCAGGAATGCGCAGCACCAGGGCGAACAGACGCTGGTCCCAGCGGAAAGGCTCTTTGGTCAGCTCGCTGCCCGGCAACGGAGTGGTGAGAGGCAAATGGAGCTGGAAACAGAAGAATAAAGTCATGAAACACAGGCTGCCATGCACTGAAGGGAGGAAGAAGACAGAAAGGACGGATTTATGCAACCAGAAGGTATCGTTCTGTGTTCTTTCTCAATCACTTGAAGCAGGATTAATCAGCGTCGGTCAACTTCGGATTTCGGCCACAACGACCCCGTTATAATTCAAGAACACTTCCGAATCATCTCCTCTATCCAGAACCTGGAGGGTTAACGGGTTCATCCTCTGCCACAGCTCAAAGAAGTTTTATTTATATTCCAGTAACCTTCTGCCCAGTCCTGTTAAACATAAACACGCTGCCCATCCCAACAAAGGGAATCACTTAACAACTTTTCGTGCTAACAAATGAAGATAACAAGCGCTAACACACTGAATATTTGCCTGCGGGATGCACAAAATGCCCAGTTGAGCTTTTCTTTCTGACGTTTTTGAGCTGCAGATTCACCGATCGTGAGAAAACAAGGCCAACCTTAGCTCTGCTGTTAGCGCTAGCGTACCCCTGCTTAGAAGAAAGCTGAGACTGACCTCCTCTTGGACTCCGCTGCCGCTGGTCAGTTTGTTGCCGTCGCTGATGGCAATTATGATGGCGGGCTCGAGGAAAAAAGGGTTCCTTCCCTGCAAAATAAAACCCAACCGTTGACTGAAGGACAAAAGCGTAAACGCAGAGAACATTTGTAGATGCAACACTGAACAGCTGCAGCTGTGCCTGTAGTTGGACATCAGTCCCTCTTTCTGCACCAGCACGCCAGCTTTCGTGACCCCGACAGGCCGCCACCGTGAAAACTGGAACAGCGCTGCATTTACCACTCCGCATCAGCCCTGGGGGATCTCGGCGGAGGCCACGGGGCTCCAGAAAACCTCCAGGCAGCCAGATTCCAGCCAGCAAACGAGCCCTGGCTGCAGAGGACGGTCAGAGCCGGGCCAAAAGCCAGTCCACACGTCACTCCAATTACACTGATTCACTAGGTCTAAATATTCACTAGACGTGAAAATAGACTGGAGTTAAAGTACAGAGGAACATATACAGGTAAATACCAACGTGAAAATCAATTTAACTTCTAGAATAATACATAACTGAATTTATGAATGGATAATAATACAGCATAACTTTAATTAAATCCTAATATTAAAAACCTTTCACAAAGTTAACATTAACTTTACTATTTCAACATGCTATCTACATGATAATCTTATTATTATTGGGCATTTTGTGTCACTCAGTAAATAATCAGTCAATGCCCTTTTGCCCTTGCGGGCGGTGGGTTTACACACTGGTTGTGTGTTCTAACAGGTGGAGATCCACTAGATCCTTCGGACACCTGGCACTCCAACAGGACCCAACGGTCAGTCTTTTTCTGCAGAATGAACAGCTGTGGGTCAGGATTATTGGCTGGCTCGCTGCCCCTCTAGCCCCGTGCACGCTCGCGTCGGCCCCTGCCACCGCTGAAAGCAGTCCTTCCCGCTCACTTTGAGTGAAACGCACGATGACGCCGCGTCTGTATGCGTCACAACTTCTGTTAGCAAGTGGAGCCTTCTCATTATTGCTCCTCTCATCTTTCCAGTTTAAAAAAAATGCAAATGCTCAGCCAGATTCTTTCTGTACAGCGAGGAGAAATCTCACAGAGATGCGATACATCTGCTGCAGGATGACTGGCAAACCAGTCTGGTCATACTGGGTTACGCCAGCGTAAACAGGAGTGATTTTGCCACTCATGACACAAAAACCCCCCCCCAAACCGAGCTCCCCTCGCTGCTCGTCTATAGAAGTGCCGTTTCCTATTCTCCCAGCTGAAACTGCGGGAGCGGCTGGAGCTGGTGATGGTGGGAGCTGAAATTTCAGACCCTTCGGTGGTCTTTATAAGCTGGGCGAGCTGTTCCAAATTCCAAATTCAACCCTGCGCTCTGCAGCACCTTTGATGTTTGTCGTGAAACACAAAGGATTTTTAACCAAAAGTAGGGTTATGTGACAAACATAGTTGAACGGTGTAATTATACAGTAGTCCTGTTACGTTATGTAATAAAATGAGAATTTTTTTTTTAAGAATTCCAAAGTGAAGGAAAGTCAACATGTGTTTGCACCAGGATGAATTGATGGGCTTGATCTGCAGAGTCATTAAAACTAATAAACAAATTTACCGGAATGGAAATATATTTGATTATTAATGTCGGCAGGTGGAAGAACTGAAACAAAAATTTAAGTTTTCAGCTAAAGATGACCAACTACAAGATTATTTAAATAGCCATTAAACTGTCCCATTTTGGGTTTTTTTCAATTTAAACATCACTATCTGATGTCACCAGGTCAGAGGTGAAAGTCAACCAGAGGTTTTTACAAAAGGTCGCTCCTGTCCTTCCATTTATTGCTGTTGTCAGTGTGTGTGGGTCACAGTATGTGGGTGGTTGATGCTTGTAAGACTGGGACCAGGGAAGGGGACACGTGTGGGGCCCGTGTCAGCCCTCAGCCTGACTTCTCTGCCTCTTTGGTGCTACATACCTGTCCATAGTTGTCTATCCCAGTCACTAATCTATTGAGATTTAGTAAATCAAAAGCGTTCCTCAAGGACTGGCCGATAGTTGTGAGTCCGGTTGCTTGCAGGTTCCTCAGCTCGGTCATGAAGGTGGCATGGCTCTCCTTCCACCCAGCCTTTGAAAAGGAGAAAAAGAAAAAAGTGGTAATCAAGCCAAAATCAAATAACCTGCCTAAAGCAAAAGCAGCTCCAAAGGTCATTTCAACGCAAATAAATGTAAATTTACTCGGATTGTTTTGATTAGTCCTGCTGAACGTGCTGTTTGTGTGTGTGTGTGTGTGTGTGTGTGTGTGTGTGTGTGTGTGTGTTTGTGTCCACTTTGCCGTTGAAAACTTGATCCATTTAGCAGCTAACGCACAACAAGTCGTCATGTGTGCGGTGACATATTGGTCCAAACAAGTAAAGTAAGCTAGTCTGTCAGCCCCCTCCTCCTCCTCCTCCTCCTCCTCCTCCTCCCTCAGATATCACCTCTCTGTATAAATAACACCCAGAGTTCCTTGCTGCTCACATTGAAACAAAATGTCGGCCATGTCTTAAAAGGGGTATGAAAGCTCCTCCTGAAGATTTTTCTCGACACAATTGATGTAGCGATCAGAGCGTGGCGGAGCCGTGGACGGACAGCCGATCTAGGCAATGTAAAGCCGGACATAACCCGAAAACAAAACTCTACCTTGATGCCGTACGGAACGTCTTCAAAATTTACCAACATGTACCGGTCCCCTCGGCTCGCCGGATCTCTGCCCCTGAGCTGTGGAAATAGTAGAGCATTATTGACGGTGGTCGACAGATACGGCTTGACAGCTTGCAAAAAGTACATTGGCGATCTGAGCCACGTCGGGATCTCCCAAAATGAATTTTGTCCCACGGTTACAGTACCTTAATAAAAGTCTCAACAGCGCCTTTTGCTATGTCCAGATAGGTAGTGCCCAGATGGGTGCGCTGGTTCATTGAAGCGGACGTGTCTATCAGAAAAAGTAAAACGGGCATTGTGATGGTAATGACACGTTCTGCATGGACTTGGTGTCAGTACAACCAGCCAAAACGCAAAAAAATCTTTTGTTCTCCTGCCGCCTGTGTCACCCCTCAGCTAGCTAGCTAGCTGGCTAACTGTCTGTCTCACACATTCTTACAAAAAAGTATAAGAATAGTAAGTGTAGAAGCCCTTGCCGGGCAAACTAAACTAAAAACCTTAATCCCTAGGGGCAGGGTATTGATTTACGAGGGATGTTGATAATTTTTACTATATTTTGCGAATAGTCCTAAGTTTTATGGTAACAAAGTTTCCCCTCATAGTGAGTCCCTGCTTCTCCCTATACTGAATGCGCTGTGCCTTCTCAATCGGTTTTAAGCTAGGCTTGGCGTTTGGCCCCGCCCCCCAAGCGGTCCTTCTGTGTCACGTGCCCGAATCCTCGGCTCCCATTGGCTAACCCCCTCCCTTTATTACCATATCCAGATTAGACCAAAGCGGAGCGTCTTCTGCGCATGCGCGCTTGCTCGAGAAGCAGGAATGCGAGGAAAATATTTTGTACGTGCGTTATATGTATAAGAATGCAATATATGCAGCGAGGGGACGATTAACTGAGCGCCAAATGTGGCGCTTAGCAAATAGGACTCTCTACCAATGTAACGCAATCCGTCCTGCTTCGAGAAGCGGTTACATAATCAACATTTACTTCATCCTATGCACGGGCGTGGGCTACCGTGTCCTGAAGACTATAGAAGCAAAACTAAAGGCAGCAATGGACAACATCAAACAAAGAACGGTGGTGCATGAACGCCAGAATACGCCCATGGCACATGCAAACTTCTAGCTCTTAGCACAGCGTTCGGCTTCCACGTCTCAGCCAAAAGAAGACGGGGCTTTTTTTTGTTTGTTTCAAGGAAGACAGGCTAGCTACTAGGAAATTATATGCGCGCACACGCATACCCTCTCTATCAATACTTTGCATTATTTCCTTTTGTGTCGTAACCCACCCATTAAATTCAAACTATTTTTATTTTTTTTTTTTAATATTGAACAAGTTAGTTTGATTACTAAGGAGCAGACGAACTTTCTTTGTTGCGGTGTCTCGTTTCTTTTTAATTTAACACAGGCAGTGTTTCATGAGACAAACCGCCTTGTTTACAACACCCTTAAAATCATTTTTAAGCGATTGTTTCACACGTCATCGAGAATCCCCTCAGTGGCACACAACACTCAGACAGCCTGCGCATTTGTGCAATTCGATTTATATAATGTGGCTCCCTGGAAAAAACTACCACTTCCGCAAAAATAAAAAGAAACCATCGTGTGTTCAGGCGATAGTAGGACAGCAGATGAAGGTTCACCTCCTCTTGGTTGATACTTATCTGGAGTAACACACTTGGGGATGTTCCAGTGTGTACCGACAGCTCTTTCATAATAAAATTAAAGTGCACTCCTTGGATTATGTAGCCACTGTCATTTCATACAGCTATAACTAACTCTATTCATAATATATTAGTCTATATTACTGGCTGTTGTTAATTTATTCAATTTTTAAATAACCTTTATTAAAGGTTAAGAGCTTTGCAGGATAAGTAATACATCCGAAATTGTTAAGGTGACATCACCAAATTATATATATTTGTAAAATATAATCATAATAAATGTACTGTGTATAATAAGTGTATTTAATGCCTTACTATAATACTTCATGAATAAAACGTGCTTTCGTTTCATAGGTTTGCCTTCAACTATATTAGCAAGTATTCATTTGAATGTTTTTTTAATTTAATTTTCACCTTTTTCTATTTTTTCCTCTATTTCGACAGCCCATTACTTTGTACTTTATATAGTTTAAGATAAATAAATGACAGATGGATACGTAAACGCGATTTTACACTGAAATCAGTAACAGGAAGTGATGTGTATATTTGATTTGGAATACGCATCATTCTTGATGATCGACGTACGCTTTTTAAATGTGATAATAAAAATCAAAATAAGTTTTTATTAATATATACAGTAATTACACATTGACCCGGATTCTGTAGGACTGTAGTTTCATACTTTATACAATGACAATAAACTAATATTGAATTTTGCAATAAAATCAATTGTCCTTTTTTAAGAAAGATGTTGTTGATCACATTTTTGGAGGACCATAAACCTATCCTCTTATTATTGTTTCTTCAAATAACGTTTTATATCATTTTGATTTTTTTGAAGAATAAAAGCAAAACAGGGAGTTTTATTTTGTGCAGCGGAAACGGTGTCTCGGTGTGTGTGAGCATTTGTGCTGGTGGACGCTGCTCCTGCAGCTCCCGTCACAACATCGTGTGCTAGCCTGCTAACCGCTAGCTAGCGTTAGCACATCCAGCGGGACTCTGCTGTTCCCCGCAGGCAGAACCCCTGACACCGGGGCTCTTGCAGTCCATCCCATGGCCTCGGAACACCAGCCGCAACCCCAGGCACGGAAGCCATGTCTGCTGAACAAAATCGATGCTTTTCAAGATGTTGTTAGCTCGGCGGTCATTATCCCTAAGGAAGACGGCGTTATCAGCGTGTCTGATGACAGGTAAGCCACCAATCCTCCCTACATCAATTTTAAACAGACTTTTTCCCCGTGTTTCTCTCCCTCTAATACACACAAGAGTCACCAGTGTAGAATGAACTATATTTCTGTGGGAGGTTGAGGGTTTATGGCTCGATGCTGAAATAGCATCTTAGGTCGTGTCAGCTGACAGTCATCTGAGCGCTTTGAACCTCTGTTTTGGAGTCTAAATTGTTCTAATGACGATCACAATAAACGCTGTCATTATGTAAAAGAATGCAAAAGAATAGAATGGTTTCATCTGCGATGGCACCCCAGTGTTGAAAAGAAGGGATTATCTGTTTGGCTAGCTCGAATTATTTTATCCAGAAATTGTGTGTGTGTGTGTGTGTGTGTGTGTGTGTGTGTGTGTGTGTGTGTGTGCGCCTGCACCTGCACGTTCAAAGGTTGTTTTCTCATGTAATGTGTTACACATTGTGGACCCCTTTTTATTTTCTTTTTAATTGGTACTCATTTGATTTTCATGACTTTTTTTGGATAATATTTCTTATGCTTTATAGTAACTTTTATAAGAAAGAGGTCACACATAGAGTAGTCAGTGGGAACAGGGTGTGATGTAAACCAAGCAAAAGTGCTGCTGGGTGTTATTTTTTTCTTTCGTCTGCACTTCTCTCGTTGCTACATAGATAATAACAGTAACACAACAAAATGTGTATGTTGAGAGTTGAACGATTTAATGTAACGGTTTTACCCCACAGGACTGTTCGGGTTTGGCTGAAGAGGGACAGTGGTCAGTACTGGCCTAGTGTCTATCACCTACTGCCCTGTAAGTATTCCTCTTTTTGAAAGATTTTTACAGTGTTGCTTTTTTTAAAGCAGTGCTGCATGCCTGTTGCCCAAAATAGGATGCTATTTTGAGGGGTGATATAAAAGCTTAGATTAGATGGCAAACAGTGTGACGATGGGCTTAATGTGGCAAACATTTTTAAATGGCATGTTTTTCACATGAGGAGGCCTGTTTTGTGTTCATCAGACGCTTCTTTGCAGATTTGTCTACAGTAGATGTGCTCAGCCTAGGTGATATTTTGATTTCGGTTGAACTTTTAGTCTCCGTTGTCTCCGCTGAAAGACAGAGGAAATTGCAACGGTTGACTGTAGCCACAGTGTTTCAACCGTCAGCAGAAACATTGAGGAGCAGCCCTGAAACTCCTAAAGATGACCGGTATTCTCATCAGAAATGACCACAGAATGGTCACCGCGTTTCTGTGATTTCTGTCCTCAGCTCAGTGTTCCTGCATGTTCTTCAACCCGGAGACCAGGAGGCTGTCGCTGGGGATGGATACAGGAAGTATCTGCGTAAGTCCCCACCAGAATTAGTCCAGGAGGTTTGTCGGGTTTCTAAGTTCAGCGACTTGGCAGGAAAACCTCGTGTCATGAAAAAGTAACAGATAATCAGATGGTGGATGGAGTTTAACGCTGAAGAGGAAAATTACCTGTCCATGCTGGAAATCAAGAAGTTAATCAGGTATTATAGCTTCAGAAAATTAGTCTATTAATGCTTCCTAACAGAATAACTGTATATCCTAATATACATCACTTTGCCAAACCTTAATCTTTAGGCAAATAACTAATAGAAATGTAAAAGAAAGCATCAAATTCTAGGTTTTCACAGGAAAAACCAAATGGATAAGAATTTTTGGTGAGCACACGCTGCCGTTTTCCTGTTGTTCAGTGTGGAATTTTCCTTCTCGCTCTTCAGGAGTTCACCCTGTCGGAGGACTACAACAAGATGTCACCAGCTCGCACGTACCAGGGTGAGACAGGAAGTGTGTGTAGTGTTCTGTGTTTTTGTGTGTGGGTGTGTTGGTCATGTGTTAAGGTCACATGACTAAAAAAAACTAAGACTAAAAAAAAAAAGAAACAAAACTGCAGAGTTTGGTTAAAAAGGTGTCCAGATATTCTTATTTAGCAGTAATTTGTATTCATCTCAACTCTCCTGACCCCGTTAGCGCCTGTTTAATGTGGCCGTGTTAGGATGCGCTTCAACAAGTCCTGAAATTCTTCGGACGGATCCCCGGTCTGGTTTTTGTGTCCCTGCAGCCCATCAGAGCAGAGTGACGGTGGTGCTGTTTGTGTTGGAGATGGAGTGGCTCCTGAGCACCGGCCAGGACAAGAAATTCACCTGGCACTGCTCGGAAAGCGGCCAGCAGCTGGGCGCTCACCACACCGCCGCCTGGGTCACAGGGCTACAGTATCCTTGACTGCCACTGTGTGTCCGCTGCTGACCCCACAGCTCAGCCAGCTCGGGGGCCGGGAGGAGCCGTCTTTGCTGCTGTGGACCGTGAGACCATGCTTTTTATAAATGATGACAAACCAGCTCGGAGATTAGCTTCCACTAAGAATGAACAATAGTCCTCGGCCCTGTTGTCAAGGAAACAGTCTAAATATGTTTCTGTAACGGCCGGGAGGCAGGCAGCGCAGATCTCAGAGCTGAGTCTGCCAGCGGTGTCCTACAGTCAGTCAGAGGGCCACATATCAGCTACTTTGGTTGGAGTTTTGAATTGTATTTACACTAAATTAAAACCAGATGCCTGAGGCTTTGTTTCAACGATCCTCACATTTAAAGTTGCTTCCTACCAGTTGCGACTCCTGGTTGATCAGGAAATGCGGTTGTGAAATTCAGAAGGCAGGTTCAAACTTATGTCTGGCCCAGGTAGCCGTAATTATGGAAGTAGATGCACGGTTTTGTCTTCTTTGACCTCATTCTCCTCCCAGATTTGACGTGGAGACCAGACACGCTTTCGTAGGAGACCAGTCTGGTCAGGTGACTATTCTGAAGCTGGAGCAGGACAGTTGCAGTCTCGTCACCACGTTCAAGGGACACACGGGTACGAGCACATGCTAACCGCTTTCGTCCAGTCACTGTTGCCCTACAGTACAGGAGCAACAGAACAGGTGATGAAGAGTTCCTAACGTGTCAAAGGGCAGCTCCTCCCACCAGCCTGGACCCATTTTGCTTGTCTGCTGAATGTTTGCAGGAAACGAAAATGTGATCTGTTTGTCTAAAAGTTTTCAAAGAATCAAACCATAGAACTTGAAACCAGCCAACTTTTCCGTAATTCCCTAAACCAGAGGTGGGCAAACTGCGGCACGGGGGCCACATGTGGTCCGGTGAACTGCATCATTCGGCCCGCAGAGCCTTGACAGTAATTTCTCTAAATCGAAATAAGGAGGGTAGGCGGTTTGATTGGTTAGAAAAAGGTTCAGACCCCCCTTCAGCTAGCATGCTAACATGTCCTCTCAGGAAGGTGGGACCAAACATCATCTAAAGCGTCATCATCCTTCTCTAGTTGGACCAATTTACAACCTCTTCAGACTATTTTTTTAGTCATTAGCAGGATTTTCAGCTAACCTCAGGTCCTCTGGAAGGTCCTGGTAGTTTGAACACCTTTACGAATCCACCTTCTTGGCTGCTGTGTTTTCCCTACGTACCCGCGGCTCCAGGCAACGTGACTGCGCTTTGCTGGGATCCAGCTCAGAGGGTGCTGTTCTCCGGCAGCTCAGACCACTCCATCATCATGTGGGACATCGGGGGCCGCAAAGGAACCGCCATCGAACTGCAGGGACACAAGTAGGACAAAAAATCCCCGTCCAGTGTTTGATTTTAAAAATGCTTTTTTATTTCCTAACGTCGGTGTAAATCGAGAGGTTTTCCTTTTTGTGTGGTTTCCGTACAGTGATAGAGTCCAGGGTTTGTGCTATGCCTCACACACCCGTCAACTCATCTCCTGCAGCTGTGACGGCAGCATTGTCATATGGAACATGGACGTCACCCGACAAGAGGTGGGACAGCAACAAATGTGGTTTCATAAAAGACGAGAAAATCACCTGACAAAGCTGCACAGATTGGTCTGTAACAACATTTTAGTAGTTTTAAAAAGGCTCAGACTTTTTAAAAATGCGCTTCTCAGACCCCCGAGTGGCTGGACAGTGACTCCTGCCAGAAGTGTGAGCAGCCGTTCTTCTGGAACTTCAAGCAGATGTGGGACAGCAAGAAGATCGGACTGAGACAGGTGCTTATCGGTTTTCTACAACAACAAAACAGCTGCGAGAGCGTGACCACCGTGCACCCGTGTCCCTCAGCACCACTGCAGGAAGTGTGGCCAGGCGGTGTGTGGCAAATGTTCCTCCAGGCGTTCCACCATCCCGCTGATGGGCTTCGAGTTCGAGGTGCGCGTGTGCGACAGCTGCCACGAGTCCATCACTGACGAAGAGTGGGTAACAGTCGCTCCAGCCTGCTGCCTGCAGCTTTGTCTGTGATAAATCGCCCTCCCTTTTGTTTGTCTCGTCCAGTCGAGCTCCCACGGCGACCTTCCACGACAGCAAGCACGGCGTTGTTTACATGCACTACGAGGCCACGACTGGAAACCTGCTCACCTCTGGCACCGACAAGGTCATCAAGGTCCGAACGCCGCATCAACGCTTGAAATGCATTTGCCGGTGCACGTTGTGAGCGATAGACTTCAAAGCCATGACTCGTCACTTTTGTAGGCGCTGACTGCAACAGTCAATCATGTGAGGCGCCACATGACGTTGATGAAGCCTGATGTTTGATCTGCAGATATGGGACATGAATCCTGTGGTGTCCTGATGAAACGCCTGGATCACATCCCCCTCGGCAACGCGCAGCAGCGGCCGGTGGCGGCAGGCTGGCTGCAGGCTGGCTGCAGGCCGCTGGGACGGGGACGGGGACAGGGACGGAGACTGGGACGGGGACGGGGACGGGAACGGGGACGGGAACGGGCCCCCGCTCGGGAGCAGGCCTACACGTCAGTGTGAGTGTTTTGTCTGTGTTTGTACTGTGGCTGAGGCTGTTTAACCCCAAGGTGAAACACTTAGTGAAGCGTTAATGGATACAAACAGAGCCTGGAAATCCCAAACTTTGGTTTTTAAAATGTGACGCATGCAGCAGAGCTGCAGATATGCTTTTAAAGGTACCTGCTGAATATCTGAAACCTTGGTGGTTTCATTTTTCGGGCATTAATACCAAAGTTGCAATTCATTTTAGAGAGACATAGATTTTTTCTCACTGGTTATCGGGGTGGAATTTTTTGTCAGGATAAATAATTTATTGTTCTTTAGTTGAACGGAGCGAAGTAATTCAGAAATTGTTAAGCATAATTACAAAAAAATGGAAAGTATTACAATAAAATCTCCAAAACAAAGAATTTAATGATACATTTTCATACAAATTGTGGCTTAAAATGTCTCCAAATTTTATATTTCATTAGTCCAACATTAAACTTTTCTTCAAATTATTTGTAAAATGAATTTTAGACGTTTTTCGCTCCTCCAGATAAATCATAAACCGTTTACTGATTGCACCCAGAGCGGTCCAGACCTGCTCCGCTCTGGTCCTGCCTCTAAAAGTGTTTTACAGCTCTGAAATAAAGGGAACCTTTGCACACAGATCCCAGAGCTTGTATTCAGGCCTGTCCACGTTTGTTTGCTTATCCTTCCTAATGTATCCTGAGATACATCATCATGGTGGTTCTGGATGGAGATTTTTGTACGCCTGATGTAGGTCATATCTCTACGCCTGGTAGAGATATGGACACCAAAACGAGGAATCTAAATCAAAGCCGGTTCAACGCCAACATAACTTTATTAATATTTTAGGACCAAATCTAGGGTGTGGAAACAAAGTATAGTAAAGAACTGCACTTGGGGTGAAGTGCAACAATAAAAAACATTTAGATTTTAAACAGTTTAGTTTAAAAAGGTGATGTCTTGGATGTCTTGGATAACATGGTGTAAACGTGGGATTTGAGTCTGTGTTGAGTCTGTTTGCTTGTTGATTCCTGTTTGTTCTCTGTTAATGGCTGCTGTATTTATTATATCATTAACTTTTCTATGAATATCATTACTATCAGATTATTATGGCGATGCTGCGCTTTATAATGACAGTTATGACAATAAGCATTAATAATTTTTATAGTGTTTTGTATAAACAACCGAGTCGGTAGGTTTTAAATATCCAGATGATACAAAATAATCTTTAATAATAAAAGTCACAGATTGTCAGGTTTATCAGTGTTATTAAAATCTTCATAGTTGGAATACTGTAAAAATAGCATCCATATATGCAAGCTGAACTCATTTGCCACCAGTTACGTGTCAGTAATGCTGAAACAATAAGGTGGTACTTTCGCCTCAGCTGCAAAATCCATTAAAGGCCTTTTTTTGGCCATCCACCTATTTATTCCTTTTCAGTCATCAAAGTAATAAAACACTGCATTGGAGACACATACTTTATAACAAGCTCAGTATAAATCAATCAGTGTTTGTTTTTTGTTTTGTTTTTTTTTAAAGTGAGGGGGAAAATGTCAAACATTAAAAACATACTAAAAAGATGGAAATATCAGGAATAACAGCAATTCAAATTAGAATAAGGGAATCATGATTTTTTTGAAAAAGTTATACATTATTCTGTACGTCATTATTCTTCTATAAATAATGTGTTATAATCATTGTAATTCTATTATTAAATTGAAATCTTTTTAACAAAAAATTATCATACTGTCACAAAATGCTGCTCTTCAATTTTTTTCACCTAAAATGTGTTTTTCTTGAAAAAAAGATGTAGGGCAAACAAGTTGATCGTTAATATTTTCTCAAAGGTATTATTTTGGATGATTATTTCCAGTGACCCACTTGGTTAGCCGTTTGTTCCTGATTTGACCCTGTAACCAAACTGTTCAATGATCACTTCTCATCTGTTTTAAAAATGTTTGCTTGTCAGGAATGCAATATGTATAATAAATCTGGTTCTTTAAGGGAAAGTTGACTTACTTATTATTTACAACAAAATAAGTAATTTCTTTGTATTTTTCTATGCTCTAATAATCTTGGATTCAGCTTTTTCTTTAACTGGCTTCAATGGTCATCTCGTGAGCGCGTTAGGTTTGTCTTTACTGTGATCTGATTGGTGGTTGCCAAATAGGACCCGCCTTTTGCTCCTCCCAGCTTCCTGCTGATTGGACAGAAAAGCCTCTGCTCATGTCTCTCCACAGAGGCGACGACTCGGACGGCGCCGCAAAGACCCTCTGGGAAATGAAGTTCAAAACGTATTCAAAGAGCGACGGTACCTGTCCTGTGGAACTACAAGTCCCAGGAAAGCGGCAGAAAGGGGCCGGGTTCCGATGGACGCTTAGAAAAGATGTATCGATACAAATCACCAGATTTGGAACTCGGTACTTATGAATGTTAGAAATGACTGAAGGAACGTAAGTATTTAATTTTATTTAAATTTCCCCAAAAGTTCCTACTTTGTTTATTATTGAAGACGTGAACCCAATGTGAGCTCATTTTATTTTGGTCATAAAGTTAAATTAACTATGTCAACAATGGCGATTGTAACATAATAGTGAGAGTAACTAAAGTAATAACTTTTAGTTAAAATTTAGGTATAATTACAAATGGTTTAAAAAAAAAAAAAAAAAAAGCATAATTTTTTGACACTACAACAAAAAGCCGGAACACAAGTGGCGCCAGAGCAGCACCCGGACAGATTTCAGTGTGGTACATTCTATTATTGTTTAGCAAAGTAAATTATTCGCTGATCAACTTTCAGAACAGTGTCAACATCCATGAAATAACTCGTATTACTTACTCGCCGGATTACTAGTGGATTCTAAATTATTATTTCTATTCTATAATATGCCACAGCATACTGTTTTTTTGGGGGGGGGGGGGGGTTTTGTACAACATGAATGAGATTATTTGTTTTAACAACAGTGAGAATTGTGTTTGCAAGGCAACTGCGCAGAAGAGGGGGCCCATACAAGACGGAGCCGGCCACAGACCTGAGCAGGTGGAGGCTGACCAACGTGGGAGGCAGGCAGACCTGGCGTTATGTGGACCATCAGGACACCCCAGACAGACCGCAGAGCATGCTGGAAGCACACTCACTTGGCTTGGATACAGTTAGATTTGACTTTTACTGAGCATTAAAAACAATTTTTACTTCTGTCTGGTAATTTATTATATAACGTGTTTGTTTTATTTTCTCCCCAGAGTAAGTTTGTATCGGACTCTGCAGCAGCCCGTACAGCTGTGGAAGCAGCTCTCAAAGGTATGAGCTTTTACAGCCACCTCCAAGCCGAGGACGGCCACTGGGCCGGGGACTATGGAGGACCGCTCTTCCTCCTCCCAGGTAAAGAAAAGTCCTCCTCCTCCATGGTGATTTTCTGTTTGGTAAATTCATTTTTCTCGGTTGTGTCTGCACTAGGTCTCCTGATCACATGCCATGTAGCAAAGATCCCCCTGGCTGATGCTTGGAAGAAAGAGATGGCGAGGTACCTCCGATCGGTGCAGCTGCCCGATGGAGGCTGGGGTCTGTAAGTCAACCTCATCTTTTTTCATGCAATGGCTCCTGACTTTACAGTTTTGAACTCTGAACTCATAAAAACTGTTTGCAGACAAATATACTGATGCACATCTAACAGTTGCAGAGCAGCAGGGCCTTAAAATTTGGTCTACATTACAATACAATGGGACGGACATCTGAAAACAGAGCAAATTAAACTATACCTGGCCTAATTCTGATTATTTTTCTCTGCTTTTTTCTCAGACATATTGAAGACAAGTCAACTGTCTTTGGAACAGCGCTAAGTTACACCTCTTTAAGGATTCTGGGAGTAGAACCTGATGATCCAGATATGGTTCGAGCCAGAAACAACCTGCACAGCAAAGGTGTGAACCACAATTACTGTCACTACTGAATCTATCGTTACAAGTAGCCTTTGAACGCAAACACCTTTTTTCTTTATAAAAAGAAACGTTTTTATTTTGCCTATTTGCGTCATGTTTTCCCGTCAACAGGCGGCGCTGTGGGGATTCCGTCATGGGGTAAATTCTGGCTGGCTATTTTAAATGCCTACAGTTGGGAGGGGATGAACACGCTGCTCCCAGAGATGTGGTAAGGTGACGCCTCCTTGGAAAACATGAGACTTGTGACCGTTACGTCTTTAAGCTGTAATCTATTGAATTTCCTCTAGGGTGTGCTTGCGGTTTGTGCAACTAAAGCTGCCTGTGGCCACTTAGAACTGGGTTGTTTTAGGAAATACGACACAACACGTTATCATATAGATAGATCAAGGTGGAAAGCCTTTTATCCATAAATAACTTTGACGTATTTTGACGGTTTACCTTCTTATTCTCCTGGTTTTCCACTCTGTTGTTGCTCTGGTGTGTAGTAATGTGGGCGTGAGGTGATATTTGGTGCCTTTTAGGCTGCTTCCCTCCTGGATGCCTGCTCACCCGTCCACGCTGTGGTGCCACTGCCGCCAGGTCTACCTCCCCATGAGCTTCTGCTACGCTGTCAGACTGGCGGCTGAGGAAGACCCCCTGGTCCTCAGCCTCAGAGAGGTGCCGATTCAGCCCCCAGGGGGCGCAAGACGCCACGTCACCTGTCACAACAACTAAATATGTATTTATTTTGTCGTGCACTCAAGTTGGATGTGAGCAAATAAGGAAAATGAATACCGGTGGAAAGCACAAACGTTTTTTGTTGTTGTTTTTGTTTTATTTAGGAGCTTTATGTTCAGGACTATGCTACTATTCACTGGCCAGCTCAGAGGAACAATGTAGCAGAATGTGACCTGTACACACCCCACAGCAGGTTGCTCACCGTCGCCTACAGTAAGCATGGCCTCCCCACACACACACACACTCAGAGAGACAACCACTACGGGCGTTGACATGTGCGAATGTTGTTGTTGTTGTTGAGTTCCCTTCCTGTGTGTATCTCTGCCATGACGTTCAGAGCGTCTTCACTCCTTTGCAGTGTTGTTGAACGTGTACGAAGCCCACCACAGCACCGTCCTGAGAGGAAAGGCTGTGGAAGAACTCTATGACCACATCCAGGCTGACGACAGGTTCACTAAATGCATCAGCATCGGACCGGTAACCAACACACACGCCTGAGGATGTGCACTCATCACATGAAACAACGATTCTGCCCTTTCCCCCAGATTTCCAAGACCATTAACATGTTAGTGCGCTGGTACGTCGAGGGCCCCTCCTCGCCGGCCTTCCAGGAGCACGTGTCCAGGATCCCCGACTACCTGTGGTCAGTCAGCTCCAGCCGCCATTAAACTCGCATGATTGAGGCTGGAGGATCTGAACATGCGGAATCGCGCTCATTTATTAACGTGTACGAGAACGTTCCAACCGATTTGGCAGCAGGTATTCCTCTTTTTTCCAGGTTGGGGTTGGATGGCATGAAAATGCAGGTAAACTGTGTTTTTACTTGGTCGACAGAATAGTTTTTCTCAGTCTGGCAGCGTACGTTTTGAAGCTTTGGAAAATTAGATGGCGTAAGAAAATAATAGCAAGGAGTTGCTTTTTTCCTCGTACAGGGAACCAACGGATCCCAGCTCTGGGACACTTGTTTTGCAGTCCAGGCCTTCCTCGAGGTGAAAAAAACACAATTAGCACAAACGACTGATTTCAACACAAGCAAACAAGTGTTTTCGATTCTTAGGCTGGAGCCCAGAACATTCCCCACCTGGCTGAACGTCTCCGAGACGCCCATCAGTTTCTCACCTTCACTCAGGTCAGCGCCTCTTTTTTTGAGTGAAATCTCACCTGGTGGAGGAAGAGCTAAACATTTCACGCTGATTCACCTGATGACCTTTTCTGACTCAGATTCCTGAGAATCCTCCTCAGTATCAGAAGTACTACAGGCAGATGAACAAGGTGCGACCGAAGCTCAGCCTCTTTTCTGCCTGTGAAGCTCAAGGCGGCTGGAGAAAAGGCTTATTTCCTGTCTGAGCAGGGCGGTTTCCCATTCAGCACGCGGGACTGCGGTTGGACGGTGGCCGACTGCACGGCCGAGGGGTTGAAGTCGGTGATGCTGCTGCAGGAGCTCTGTCCCTCCGTCCAGCCCGTCGCCTCAGAGCGGCTGCACGACGCCGTCAACGTGGTGAGTCTGCGGGGCTGCTGACGCGCGCCGGCGCATGTTTTCATAGGGTCAGAGAAGACGGCTGGATCGAATCACCCATGGGTAGGAACAGGAAATGAAGGGTTTGTGCTCAGTAAAAGCATTTTCCAGACAAAGACAGAATTTAGCGCCAGTTACCTCAACAAGTAAAGGCAACTCTGGAGCGTTTCTGCCCAAGTCTTGTCGTTTATTCGATGATTCCTGTCTTCTTTGAAGCTTCTGAGCATGAGAAACCCTGACGGTGGCTTTGCTACGTATGAAACCAAGAGAGGAGGAAAGCTCCTGGAGCTGCTCAACCCCTCTGAGGTCTTCGGTAGGAGCGTCCCCCTCTAATAACTCCCTCATCCGTTCACTTCAACCCTCTTTTTACGACAGCAGCCTCTTGCATCTGCATTTCTAAGCAACTCTCTGTTCGAAAGAGGATGTGGCGTCTTTGAAGTGTGTATTTTCCCTCCTCGGTGTGTTTGCACGCCAACAGGCGACATCATGATCGATTACACCTACGTGGAGTGCACCTCGGCAGTGATGCAGGCCTTGAGACATTTCCAGAAGGTCCACCCTCACCATCGTCCCGCCGAGATCAGGTGGAACGCACACCTGATGCGTTCACACAGAACCCACCGGAACAGGAGGAGAGCCGGTCTCCTGACTCTTCTTCTTCTTCCAGCTCCACTTTAAAAGAAGCTCTGGAGTACTGTCGCAACTTGCAGAGGCCCGACGGATCCTGGGAAGGGTGCGCCAGCATTTTTTTTGTTTTTTTTATTTTCACACTCGCTAACACCTACCGAGCATGGACGCCTTTGTGCCCACGTTTAGGTCCTGGGGTGTGTGTTTCACCTACGGCGTCTGGTTTGGCCTCGAAGCCTTTGCGTGTATGGGTCACATCTACAAGGACGAGTAAGACTCCCCAACACTGACACCTGCGGTCACAGCGCAGCCAGCTAGCACTGAAATATCTGTGGAATGTGGTCTGGGCGTAGCAAAAATGATAAGAAAATTCCTATCTTCAGATTTAACTAGCACATAAAATGAAACCACCAGAGAGAAATGATTGTAAAGGCTCTGCGGGCCGGGTTATATAGTTCACCGGGCCACACGTGGCCCCCGGGCCTCAGTTTGTCCATCTCTGGTACAGTGGTTGACCTCAGCCCAGGCCCTCAGCTTTGTGTGTGTGCTTTTGCCAGAAATGTGTGTGTGGAGGTCCAGAAAGCCTGCCAGTTCCTGTTGGAGCGTCAGATGTCCGACGGAGGCTGGGGGGAGAACTTTGAGTCGTGCGAGCAGCGCCGCTACGTCCAGAGCAGCACGGCGCAGATCCACAACACCTGCTGGGCCTTGTTGGGCCTCATGGCCGTCAGGTAGGGACGGCCACGCCCTCCTGGCGTGTTTTCATGTGAAATATCTGCTCAAACATTCAAACAGAATTCAAGCATTGTCTTGTGGGCGTGGCCAGGCATCCTGACCGACGGGCCATTGAGAGGGGAGTACAGCTGCTGGTTAGCAAGCAGCAGCCCAACGGGGACTGGCCACAGGTGAGCCTGCGTGTCCGATGCTCATAGAGGCTAGCAGGCAGGTGTGTAACACGCCTGACTCTCCCTCCGCCCTCAGGAGAACATCGCAGGTGTGTTCAACAAGAGCTGTGCTATAAGCTACACTTCCTACAGAAACGTCTTCCCCATCTGGACCCTGGGCCGCTTCTCCAGCCTGCACCCCCACAGTCCTCTAGCTGGGAAGGTGAAGCTGTGAAGGGTCTAAGCAACCCTCACAAGCATTCTCAAAGTCCCAAAACTGTGTTTTCTGCTGCATTTCCACCTCAAACATTTCATTTTCTGGTACCATTCACCCTCAACCCGCCCCTGGGTTCTCTAATAACCGTGTACATTTACAGGATGGACCAATAAAAAGGTTTATTTTTCACCTGGCATGTGTGTATTGAAGGTGTGTGATGATGAAACCCTCATCAGTGTGTGTAGGGGTTATCTTGGTCAGAGTGAAGGATGCCAGAGCGGTGTGTTTGTGCAGCGGCGTGCCTCGCAAACGCTCGGCGCGGCCACAGGCAGCCGTTGGTCCCGTGATAGGCCGTGCACGTCGCTCTCCTAAACATCATCATCCATCTGGACACCACAAACCTGCCTTCTACCTGGTTTTGCGACCTGTAGGGTCAGCCCTGATCTAGGTGTGTTGAACTTTGTCAACTTTGAATAATAAATGATTGACAGCGTCACATGATCGCAGTCATGTGAGGCGCTCTCAGAGTCGCTCCGGTTTTCATTTTCTTTTGGCTTCCTCATCAAAAACCCCCCTTCTGGGGACCCTCCTGCACTATTTCTGCATCAGTGTGGGTTTATTGATCCCTTCCAGCCCAGTGTTTGACCTTTGACCCCCAGCCCCACAACTTCCCCGACTCACCTCGGTTTTTGAAAAAGAAAGACACAACTGGTTGAGTCAGTGTTTGGGGTTGTTTAAGGTTCTAGCCAACTGGAGCCTGACCAGATACCGATAAGAACCCGCCCCACGTTCCTCAGGTGGGGGCGTTGATGAGCTCCCACATGCACACAGGAAAACTGTCACTAAAAGCAGACTATTAAATAAAGAAAACACACACACGCAGCCAGTGAAAAACACTCAAGCTCCCTGAACAACCGGCCGGACATTTGACCCGGTTTTTTCTCAGGATTTCACAAAATAAGTGAGGAAAAAAAAAAAACCCCTCCAAGTTGATATCTAACAACTGAGATTAAACATCCCAGTTGTTAGATATCTCAAATTTAATCAATCTTTAATCTAAAAAAAGGAACATCACTTTGCAGAAAAGTTGCAAAACCTTGAGACGCAGGCGCCGGAGGGGAGGCGTCCCCGACGGCGGGCAAGGTGGGACCAGGTATAAAAGCAGCAGCATCTGCCGCCTCTACGTTCCTCTCTTTCTCTTTCACAGACGAGGGAGGCTTTAAAGGCAGGAGGCAGCGCAGCGTCGCAGCCGCTCTTCTTCCGCTTCAGGATCTGAACGTCTGAGATGTTTCATCACGGTAAATACGTCGCTTTAACCTTGCTTTTTGAAAGGCACATTTCATTCATTTTTCACTGATTACAGGTGGTGGCCACGGCCACGGCGGCCACGGCCACTGCCACGGCCACGGTCACGGCGGCCACGGCCACGGCGGCCACGGTCACGGCGGCCACGGCGGCCACTGCGGCCAGGGGCAGGAGCAGTGCCATAAAACAGCACCCAAATGCAGGAGAAGGAGGAAGAGGGGCCACCATCACAAGAAGTGTCACAAGAAGGGGAGGGACTGTCACGGGGTGAGTGGGTGAGCCCAGTGGGTTCAGAGAGACCAGAGAGGCTGCTCATCTGCAGGATTATTTAGCCTTAAAAGACAGAAACATGAAGACACTGGACATGCTCCGTGTGTCCAAAACCATTTAGGCCAACTTTACATCGAAGCCATGGATCAGTTTTAGGAAAACATTGTCTTGTGTGACAGATTGGAAAGCAAAAGTGGCATTAGTCTTTAAGTCCACTACACAGCAACACAGATTAGCCACGAAGTCTTAAATCTGTCTAGAAAACAGTCTCACGCACTGAACATTAGCTCTTCTTAAATTAAAAATGCACCCAGAGTCAAATTCTTCTCCTGGGAAAGAAATGATGGGCCACCAGCACTAACTGGCATGTTTTTGGGTGATTCGTTGTGCTTCCAGTCCTCCAGCAGCTCCTGCAGCAGCAGCGACTCCGACTAGATGAAGACTCGTTGAAGGAACAGAACCAGAACGTCTCGCCGCCTGGACCTGTTCTTCATTTGGTCCCATAACCCATCACATACTTTTGGTTCAGCATCTGTAAAACAATCATTTTATGTGATGGTATCTTGCCTTGGATTAAAGCATATTTTTAAAATGCTCTTCTATTTCTAGTCTCTTTTTTATTCGTTTTATTTGGTAAATTAAAGGACCAAGGCGGGTGTGATTCCCAATGCCGCCACTAAATGGTACTAAAACGCATGTTTGGTATTCTATCTCACTTTTAGAGCAAAGCTTCTTCAAAATTAAACGTATCACTAATTTGGCACATAAATTTTACTTTTTAAAAAGTAAAAAGACTCTTTTTTAACTCGAAATTCAGAGGCCAAAGCTCTTTCTTCTCTCAGGGAAGGGAAAAAATAAATAAAGATTAAAAAAAATAAATAAATAACTGTGAAAATACTGCAAAACAAAGGGATTTTCCCTGCTTGTGTGTTCATATTTGGATCACCGGGATTGTGAAACCTGAACCCTGGGTCTAACAACTTCTCTGATTATTTACTGTGAAAGATGAAATCATAATGTATGTATGGGGTGTTTGGGTCTCCCATGGCAACATCTGAGGCGCTGATAAATAAACAGGTGTGTCAGCATCAGCTGATTAGCTCTGTGTGTGTGTGTGTGTGTGTGTGTGTGTGTGTGTGTGTGTGTGTGTGTGTGTGTGTGTGGTGTGTGATGTGTGTGTGTGTGTGTGTGTGTTTGTTTGTGTGAGGTGTTAACTTTTCATGATTGATTTTGAGCGCGGCAGTGAATGCATGAGAGAGTGAGGGGGGTGTGTGGGTACGTGTGTGTTCAACTCTGCACCACGTTTAGGGGGGAGGAACGGAGGGCACACACACACACAGACACAGGACAGAAGAGGGGAGGGACGAGAGGCGAGGTGAAAAGAGGGGGGGGGGGGGGGGGGGGGGAAAATGTGAAAAATAAAATGGATGGTGTGGTTGAAGGAAAGACGGATGGATACAATTGGGGTATGGTTGGTGGTGTTGTTGGGGTGGGGTGCTGGGGTTGTAGCTCAATTGAGTGTGTAGTGTGTGTGTGTGTGTGTGAGTGGGTGTGATGAATAAGTGTGTGTGTGTGTGTATGAGTGTGTGTGTGGATGTGTGTAGTGTGTGAGGGGTTAACTTTTCATGACTCATTTTTACCGCTGCAGTAAATCCATGAAAGATTCAGGAGGGTGTGTGGGTGCCTGTATCTTCAACTCTGACCACCTTAATGGTTTGTTAATGATCACACACACACACACACACACACACACACACACACACACACACACACACGAAATGTTATGATGGGATGGGTCAGGAAGTGACCTGGCCTGGACCTATAAAGCACCAGTGAGGGCAGGTCTGTGTTCTGTGGATCTGACCGCAGACCAACGGTGAGTTCACGCCTGACTCTGCAGCCGATGTCTTCTCCTTCCTGTTGGCTAATAAAATGTTCTTCACCTTTTCAGATTCTGTCAGAATGTACGGCCACAACCAAGGTAAATTAAAAAAAAGACAAAAAAAAGAACAGCATTTCTCTGTCAACAAGACAAGGGTGTGCAGGTATGAACGTGGCGATCTGGTTCGTGTGTTCAGGATCCAACTATCCAGGTTATCCAAACCAGCCACATGTCCCCCCGGGGTACCCTCCACCTGGTCCACCAGCAACCTGCCCCCCTCCGGTCCAGCCTGGCCCTGGCTGCTGCCAGTCCCAGTGCTCTGGACCCGGACACGGGCACGGACATGGACATGGACCCGGACACGGGCATGGACATGGGCATGGACATGGACACGAACATGGACATGGACATGGGCATGGACACGAACATGGACACGGCCACAAGAAGCACAAGAAGCACAAGCACAAGAAAGGTCACAAACATGACCATTGTCACAAGAAGGGGAAGAAAAGTCACACGGTAAGAGCCATTTCCTCACTATCTGATTTAAAAGGTCATTTTAAAAAAAGTCTTTATTGTTTACTTACTGCCGACTGGTTTGTAATCTGTTTTTTTGTGTCTGTTTTTTTGCTTTAGTCCTCCAGCAGCTCCTGCAGCAGCGACTCTGATTAGACACGGAAGACACGACAGTCTTCCTCATATAACATCCTCAATTTTAAATGCAAATTGAAATGTTAAGGCAAAAAAAAAACAATAAAAATGTTGGGACAAACTAGCAATGTGTTTCTCGTTTGGTTTTATAGCTGACCGTGCTTGCTTTTACTTTAATTGTCTTCTTTATGACTGTAAAATTCCTGGAACATATACTATTACATAAGAAACACAATAAAAAACAGCAATCACAGTGCAGTAAAATAAGATTAAAGTTTTATTGTCCACCGGCCACAAATGATATAGTGGACTTTAACTGGTAGTACCTCTGTTTACCAGTAGGGGAAGTGGCAGAAACACTAACCCCTTTCCACGCATGCGTCAGCCTCGTAGACACGCCCCCTGACGCGTTTCAAACGCAATTATCGGCCAATCACAGAGAAGTTTGCTCCCCTTTCCGGAAGTAGGTACAAAGCGCCCAACATCAATCATCTGCCGCTCCACAGCAGGCGAGTTTAGCCCAAAGTCAAACACAGCAATGTCGTTTAAAGTTTTAATGCGCAAACCCAGGTACGTGGGCGACGTCGGCGTGTTTTAACGGTTTTTATTCCGCCTCCCCAAAGGTGATGTCCTTATTCGGCATGTGTCAAATCTGGTAAAACCACCTCTAGCTGTGCTACATGGATGCTAGCAGTGATGTAAATACATGTTGTGTAATGACGTTGTGACAGTAAATAAAACCATATCGCTGTGGTTTAGTGCAGAATTTTTGATTAAAATTACACCCGTTTTTTTTTTTTTTTTTTTAATGTTTTTGTTTTACTTGCTGTTTCCCCAGACTAAACTCTCTGTGCAGGCTGCAGCGAATCCAGGCCCACATGGTGAGCAACTCCAACCGGCAAATTTAATATTTTCATCATTTATTACTCCACATCCTGCTCTCCTGAGTACTTCTTTTCTTTCTGGGTCTTTCCTAACATTTTTATGGAAATGCAGTTGTGGCATCCCAGCGATGTAAATGGAATTCTGCAGTCTGAAACGGTCCCGGTTCTGAAACGGTCCCGTTTC